>JBANCY010000082.1:0-80309 GCA_037040045.1 Phorticella flavipennis
GGAGCTGACACTTCCCGACACAGCTTTGAGATCAGTTGGACTCTTTGCATAGTCAGGTACTCTGTGAACCAAATACAGCATTTTGAAATGTGGTAAAAATTTTAAAAGTTGGGGTCTCAGTTGTCCAGTGGAAAGATCACAAGAGGTGTGAGTCCCACTCATGAGTCTCCTACATCAACACACGTAAAAAAAGTTGTTCAGGGAAGGAAGCAGGAATGAAGACAAATATTGCTTCAAGCTGTGACTGGATAGGATTGTTTTGGCCATAAAATAATAAAAATTGTAAATGTTTTCAAAAATCATACGTAAAATATATAAACATTGAATGTGCGAGAAACAAGGCTTAGTTGAGATACTTGTGAATACCTTTGATAGTCTAACCATAGATTTTTACTAGTCCTACTTCACTTTCCCTTTAAAAAAAATAAACACCTATACAAAACACCGACAAATAGTGCTTCAGGCTTTGGCCCTATAGGGTTTTTATGGCCATATAATAATAATAATAAAACACAACAGCATTTAAGCGGGAAAAATTCCAAAAAACTCCAGAAACACCGATCACAAAAAAGACAACAAATCTTTGACAAACCCAAATCCCATATACAACACCAAAAAGACAAAACACTCAGTAACAACATCTTGGACAACAAAAGATCTTTCGCTGCTCACCTGGAGATCAAAACTATGCGCCGAACCCACCGGCGAATGTAGCGCGCCTTTCGAGCCAAATTTCGCCTTGTTGGCCAATTGTATGCTCTGGGAACGGGAGCGCTGATTGTTGTTGCTTTGGGCGCCCAGCTCAACGCCGGTGCCCATATTATCGTTTTCATCCTCATCATCATCGTCGTCCTCATCCTCATCGGAGCTGGCCTCGGCGCTCGGCGGCTGCTGTGTCACAATGGGCGGCACAGAGGGCGCCGATTTCTTTCTTTCGCCCACGGCTGCGGCAGGTGCCGCGGCAGCGCTGCTCACGTATGGCTCCGAGATGCTTTCAGCTGGAATTTCACAAACTTTTAGATTCATCCGATACTTGTACTTCCAGCATATAGCCAGCTTACCATCACTGTGCTCCTCACCGCCGCCCATTTTCTCGGCCAGAGCCAGCTGTGTTTGGCGCTCCAGCTCGCGGATGTCCTCTATGGTCAGGCCATGCCATTCATCCTGCCACGCCCAGGCCTGGCGATGGGCGCGCAACATGGTCTTGCGCAGCGCCACATCGTGTATGAACTTCTCCAGCTTTGTCTGCATGCCCCAATAACGGAACTCGACGCGACAGATCTTGTAGGCGGTCATCAGGGACATGTTGCGGGCCGTCGGCTGCTTTTTGCCCTTCACTTCGCGCCAATATTCCTCCAGCCAGTCGTCCGCCAGTGGACCACGTCCGGTTTTATCCGATACGAACTGTTTGGGATCCTCCTCCTTGACATAATCGCCGCCCCACAACTGATCCTTAACAATATCGATGACATCTGCAAGCAAAACATTGCAAAATCATATCGAAAATCAAAGAAAATTTGCATTAAATTTTACTTACCGACAACGCGATTACGTAGATCGCTGCCGGATAACTGAAAGACATTATCCTGATAGCCATTATCCGGATGATAATAGGTCTCAATATCCAGTGAGAATTTCTCCACAAACGGGCAGGTGTAGCGTGTGCGCGTATAAGGATACGCGTTCCAGGCCTCCTCCTCGACGGTCAATGCGCTTTTGGGCAATAGACCTGAAAGTGGAGCATTATAAGCTCATGAGTTGTTTTCAAATAATAGGAATAAAGAAAATATTTTATGAACCACCCGAAGTACGCTTGGTTCTTAGAGTTCCTAAGTTCAAAACTAGGAGAGTTTTCTGCATATATACTATCTAAGGGTTTTGAAAATGTATTTAGCTATTATTCTCCATTTCAAAACATTTGGTATTATTAATACCATGATTTCATTTATACGCTGGAGTGCAGGGATTAATGTTGACTAAATTCAGAACCCAACAAACCATTTGCATAAGGAATGTAGAAATTAAAAGCACTTATATAATTTTGGGGGGAACATAATAGGATCGAAAAAAAGTTTGGATGCCACTTTCTGTATAAGGTCAATTGGCACCTACATACCAAATTTCATGACTCTAGCATAAAAATTGTGACTGCTAAACACATTTCGTCACTTTCCGGGAAAATGGAGGGGTGTATCAAAATTTTGGGAAATCCCATTCTGCAGTTTCTAATCATGACCCTATTCACAAAATTTGGATGCGATAGCCTTTTAAATGACAAAGTTATGGCCAATTGATCGAAAATCGTTTTTATCGATTATCGGTCGAAGGTTGCGTGGCATCCAAAATTTGAAACAAACTCGTATTGCGTATGCTATACACGGATACGCATGCCGAATTTGAAGTCTGTAGCTGTTGTAGTTTCCGAGATCGGCGCGTTCATACAGACGGACGAACGGACGAACGGACAAACGGACAGACGGACGGCTAAATCGACTCGGCTAATGGTGCTGATCAAGAATATACTTTATGGGGTGTGGCACGCCTCCTTCTGCCTGTTACATACATTCCAACAAAACTATTATACCCTTCTTCACATTTTTTAAATGGGATCAGAGTATAAAAAGAAACGATTTAATGTTTTAGCATTAAACTCGAATTGGTACATTTTAGTATCCATCTAATTCTTTAATATTCAGTAATGCGGATAAGGATTCATTACCAATATAGCTTTAGTACAATCGGTAAATATCGATAAATATCTATATAATGTGCAGTAACAAAGCACATCGCTTCTTTGTGACTGGAAAATCACCGGAACTCTTACTTAATACCTAAACTGAATCGAATCGAATCTTTCGTATCGTAACCATAATTCATTTCAGTTAAATTCCCTTTATATGGCAAAAATATAGTGGTTTAATGGATTTTTCTTATCTTTTTTTTCGAATATTAATTATCTATTGGAATCTTTTTTGAACAATATATCATTTAAGACATGAATATTAGGTTTGAATTTCGAATCGAGTCGAATTTTTCAATTTCAATATACAAATATAAATAAATAGGCCCCCTCTGCTTTTCAATCTTATGTTTTCAACTGAAATCTGGTTATGGACCTAGTATATCGTTCGAGTGTGATTTAAAAATTTTGGTTTTTGGTTTTTCGGTTAATGGAATTATAATCTATAAATGTTTTTATATATTTGAGTGTATTATTTTACTTATTCCTAACCTTAACACTAACCTGTGTTTTGTGTATTAAGAAATGTTTGTATTATATGGAATTACTAGACGTGTTTCTACCATGATTCTGGGAAAATTTCACAAACCATTTGTGGCCTTTATAAGGAAGCATTTCCTGAACTGAAACAATACTACTGACAGATTTGGGGAAAAAACACCCAACAAAAGCTTACTGGCGATTTAAGCTAGATAATAGTTCTACATAAAAAAATGAGGATAGTACCAAGCTTTTATATGGCAATGTTAGTTTCTGGGTAAAAAGAAAATTATGCCGAGAAACTCCCGAAAAAATAACGACAAATGAGGACATTAATAATTTAGTTGATTATTATTGTTATTATTATATGGTCCTATAAACCCGTTCGGGCCAAAGCCTGAAGCACTATTTCCCTTTATTTCACAACCTAGTTTTTCTAGGAGGGTCATGCCTATCGACATGAGCGAACTCGCACCTCTTGTTTAGCGGGACAGTGCGCTACCCACTGGTCCACCCAGGTCCCTAATTATGATATAATATTAGAAGTAAATACCCAGGAAAATAACCTGTTAAAGTCTACAAAAGCTGAGAGGGTGCTAGTTCGAGCTAAAAATTGTTCCAAAATATCGGTTTCAGTCTTACTTTTAATCCAACCGGGTAAGTGGCTGCCCACATGATAGATCTTTTTGGTGTACTGCCCGTTGCCGCCGGGACCGTCTGTATAAGGTTCGTTGATGATGATCTCAACGCCGCTGCCCTCGCCATGGCTCTCTTCGCGGCTTTTTTTCTAAAAGATTAGATGAAGTTGGAATATATTTTGGAAGGGGTTTCAGAAGACTTACCGCTATCATGTAGAGCTGCGCTATGCGGTACTCCTCAACGGTGAGGGGCAGAGGTATGCGGTACTCCTTGATCAGCATTTTGAATGTGTTTCTTTATATATATATATATATATTATATATGTATGTGTGTAGCTATGGATTGGTCAGTTTCTTTGGTTTATAGCTGCGGGCTTTTAGTGGTTCCTCCTGCTGCTCCTGCCTCCTGCTCCTGCTCCTGCTGCTTACAGGCTGCTCTCTCTCTCTCTCTCTCTTGCACAGTATTGCTGTTTCGCTTTCAGGCAATCATCGAATGTTGTTGTTGTTGTTGTTGTTCTTGTTGCAATTGTTGTTATTACAGTTGTTGTTGTTGTTGTTGTTGCTGCTGCTGCTGCTGTTGGGGCTGATGTTGCTGCCGCTGCTGCTTCTGATACGCATGGCTGGGGCGTCGCTGGCGTCTATGACCTGGAAATGTGGCAAGGTTAGGCCAGGTTAGTGGGATTGGATTGGCCAGTTGGGTTGCTATGGCTTCCGTGTGCTAATGTGGAGCAAGCTCTAAAATGTAAATTTCCCTCTAATTTATTGATTCGTCCACTGGGAGGGACGATGGGTTGGTTCGTTGGTTGGTTGGTTGCAGAGGGTAGGGTCTTGGGGCCTGGGGCCTGGGGGGGCACATAACAAGAGCTGACAGTCTAACTGCCTAACGGGCACTCAAGCTGTCAATTAGACAACTACAACAATTACAACAACAACCACAACAACAACCACAACAACAACCACAACAACGACTGCGACAATAAGAACAAGCATGAAAATGCCCGATAAGGTCGCCCGACTCGCATTTCACAGACATCTACAACACCAACAACAACAACAACAACAACAACAACAAAAAGAGCAATAACAACAACAACAAAGAACCAAAGTAGTCAAAAGCGAATTTGGTTTATCGTGCATAATTTTTGCTTTTACCTTGAACCGCTTTGCTAATTGGATTTATTGTTGACAACGGCAACTGTACAACAACAACAACAACCACAAGAACAACAACAACAACAATATCAACATAAACAATTGAACTGATATCGATACTAGACCAAAATACACCCTGTACGCCATTCGAGCACATGAAACTTACGCTTCGCGTGCTTTTGAAAAATTCGAATATTCGGAAAGAACCCCTAAAAGTTTTTAAGGTCTAAGGTCTAAGGTCTAAAAAGTTTCCCTTTTCTTAAAATAACACTTGCCCTTTCTCAAAAATACATGAAAACCTTTAAAATATTTTTAATATTAATTCAATACAATACTTTCATTTTATATAGTTTCTTTCCTACACGTGAAACTTACTCTTTCTCGTGTGTTTCCCAAAATTCTGAAAACCCCTGCAAGCTTTTCAATATCTTTTCTATATTATAACAAAAAAATGTCCCTTTTCTGCAAATGAAACTTACACTTTCTAAAAAATACCGAAAAACCACTAAAATACTTACAATATCAATTCCTGACATTATTTTCACTCTATGTAGTTATTTTCCTACACGTGAAACTTACTCTTTTTCGTGCATTTCTCGTATGTTTCCCGGAAATTCCGAGAACCCCTGCAGTGTCTTTTCTTTTCTCGTTCGTCTTTAGTGAGATTCTAAAAAATTCCAGGAAAACCTCTAATATCTTTGCAATATCGATTCCTTACATTACTTTCATTCTAATTAGTTTTTTTTTTGCAACACATAAAACTTTCTCTTTATCGTGCATTTCTCGTGTGTTTCCCAAAAGGGCCAAAAAACTAAAAAAAAAAAATTGAAACATCTTCTCTATTTTAACACAAGAACTCCTTCAAAGTTATTTTTGATTTTAGCATTTTCTTTCCTTAAAATGAAACCTACGCTTTCTCGTGTTTCTGATAAAATACGGAAAAGCCCCTAACAGTTTTCCATTATCAATTTTATATTATGACTAATTCCCTTTTTGAACTTTTTCTTTCACTCTAGATTATTTTCATTATAGGCAATTCTTTTCGATACGCATGAAACCCACTCTTTCTCGTGCATTTCTCTTGTGTTTCACAAAAATGCAGAAAAATTATGAAATCTTTTAAATATTCGCTCTGTGTTATCATAAGAAGCACATCCAAGATTTTTTGATTCTAGAATTTATATTCCGACACATCTAACTTACGCTTTCTCGTGTCTTTATGAAAAATACAGCAAGCCCCCTTAAAGCTCTCCAATATCAATGCTTTATTATAACAAAAAGCCTTTCCTTAGCAAATTTCATTTTATTTCATTTTTCCTACACATGGAACTTATTCTATTTCTGAAAAATGCAAGAAAACCCCTGAAAGCTTTCAAAACTATTTTTAGTTCTTTAGTTCTTATTTTCTTTAAAACTCAGAAATACTCCAAAAGTTTTTCGATATCTATTATACATTATTATTATTATATGGCCATAACAACCCCATCCGGTCAAAGCCTGAAGCACTATTATATTTCTGCCTCCTTCATTGAAGAACTTTTTCTATCTGAATGAATTTGAAAACCTACGCCATAACATAGTTTTTCTAGTAGGGTCACGCCTATCGACATGAGTGGGACCCCAACTCGCAACTCTTGTTTGGCAGGACCGTACGCTATCCACTGGTCCACCGAGGCCCCCGATCTATTGTACATTATAACTATATAATGAATGAACTTAGACTATTTTCATACTAGTTTTTTTCTCGTGCGTTTCTCGCGTGTTTTTTGAAAAATGCCGGAAACCCCCTTGCAAGCTTTCCATTATATTCTATGCTATAACAAAACACCCCTCTTAAACTATTGTTCATCTTGTTTTTCTTTTTCCTTAACTACCCGTTGCTTTCATTTATTTCCTTTCCGCTGAGTCTCAATAGACCACCAGTTGCACTCGGACCTGAAAAAAACTAAGCCAAACTAACTTCCTACTGTATATTGTACTATTACATTTCAATAGTCGAAAATCTGCAATGAAAACCCTAGTCAAAACACGTTGAAGCTGTTCCAAAGTCGTTGGATTAACGGTAGTATTAGAGGGGAATTATTTCTAGCTAAAGCCAAATTGAACCAATTGAAGCAAACGATTACCGAGAAGCTAATAAAATTGCCCATTGGAAAAATTGTTGTTTTCTCCATCGGGACACAACGCCGTCGTCAATAATGACAAGCCGGAAATTCAGGATAATTGTTTAGGAAATTGTAATGCATTCACCGTGTAGGGCGGATTTGACGCCAAGGCGATGTTAGCAATTTTATACGTTTTTCCAGGAAAATCTTTGTATCTCTGAGGCCTTTTAAGGTTGCCTTCAGTCAGGTAGGCAGGTGATAAAAATGAATTTATTTGGGTCTTATTTAATTTATTAGGAAATGAGATTTTTGCTATCGCCATGAAAACACGCACAGAGATTAAAGGCGGTAAATGTTAATGCGAATCAATGGGAACGATGCCAAATTTCATTATCATAAAAAGAAAAGGAGGGAATTTTTAATGTAACCAAGCAAATGGAAAACCCTTTTAAATTTGATTAAATCACGAAACGTAAGATTGGTGCAGCTGCTAGAGTATCACATTATCGAATTAGAAGAGTTCCTACGGATATAGGCAACATTCTGCCGATTCTTTTAGAATTTTTTAAGCATTTTCATTTGAGGATTGTGAAAAACAATGCCAATTATTATGCAATTTTGCGGAACAGAATAGTAAGAGAGAAAATTGTAATACACTGAAGAAAGCGGCAGAGAAACCCCCAAAAGTTAAAAGAAATCGATCTGATCATGTTCGTCGGTCTGTCTGTTTATCCGTCTTATCATCTGACTGTCTATCAATATGTAATGATGAAAACTAATTCATCAATGAGTTATCATGATGGAACTGAGGAGGAATCATTCTAATTCCCATAGACTGTACATTTGTCGGAATCGGGCGGGTCGGCGCAAGAAAATGTTGCCTATATTCCCAATGTTTATCATACAATTGCATTGAAGTTCTAAACTGAATATTTCAGTTTGGAAAGGGTTCAAATTTTTGAAGTTGCCGGTTTTGTTCAAATTTAAATCTAAATCGAATCAGTTTGGTCTAAAATCGGATCGAAATGCACCAGAAGTATATTTAATTTCTTGAGAGCAAATATGGTTCTTATATTTTGTTATTATTCAAGAAAAATCTTAGTGTTCGGAACGAATGCTCTATATATATGCAAAATAGAGTGAGTATATAAAATACTGATCCTAAGTACTAAAAAGTTTAGGACAGCCAGTCGTCTGGACTCACATAGTCTCCAAGGGAGATTTTAGTGATATCATATTAAAGCAATCTTTCCTGTTCGGTTGAACAGTTTTTTAGGTCTTTAATTGAAATCGAGATCACGGAATCACGGTTTTCGGAACACGGAAGCTCCCGAGAGCACAGAAGATGTTATAAAATCTCATGTCTCTAAATAGAAGAATTATACCACGTCCAGTTAAGAAATTTGCTCAACATTGGAGGAACTTATCAAAAGATAACTTTGGGCTCGTTTGACTTGACCCTCCTAGTTTGGATCTAGGTTTTTGGCGTAGGACTTGAAATCCACCCATTTTTAAAAAAAATAAGTATTCAATGAAAAAAGCAAAAAGCCTCGCCAGAGGAAGATGCTGGTTGTGACCCGTTAGGGTTGTTATAGCCACATAATAATAATAACTTTGGGCTAAAATAAAATAGACAACTTTTTAGTGATTTAAAACAGTTCAACAATCTTAACAGAGTACCGGGAACACATTATATGTTTTGGAACCCAAAAATAAAATATTTCTTTGCATTTTGACGCATTATCCTAGCCCTCGTAGGCATATTACAAACAGGGTATCACAATGGCCGTATGCTCCGCTGTCGGAGTCCATCATAAAACGGGGTCCGGCACTTATGTAAGTCGATATTTTTATTGCGTCTCCATATGTTTATCGGCGCTTAATGTAATCGATCCGACGACGAGTGGTCGGTTGATCGGCAAAAGCAATTAGCAGGCCAGAGGAGTTGTTGTAACAACTTGTAGACAATCAATGGAGCATTTTAATTAACATTAAACGCATACAAGGGTACTAAAGATAGGCACTCCTATATACTATATATACAATACAGGCATGTATATAATATATACATACAATACAATTAGATATATGTATATATGTATCTGCTCATAATGGGCAAATGATTTATGTGACAGGTTACCAAACATTTTTACGGCTGACACTCGAGATAGATTATATTATATCTGGCACTTTGGGGTATCACATCAATTGCATTCGAAACGTAATTTAACAATTTACCAAGACTTGTGGGAGTCGTGTCACGTGTGTGGAAATGGTATATTGTATGATACATGCGGATGTGAACGCGGATGCGGATGCGGTATTTGGTTATTTGTCATTTTAATCTTATCATTTTGCCTAAGATAAATTGAGGTATTTTTACATTTCTCTTTTGGGACTTGAACATTTTTAAATATTATTAGACGTTTTTCATTGTATATACACTTTGTGCTGAAGTTTGTAGGGCATAGAAAAGGAGCTCTGTCTGGTTGTCTAGACACTATATCAAATCCCTACTGCCTGCTTTTGAGCATTTCTTATGAAACTTGACACAGAGCCTTTGTCGAAGCGTTTTGGATTTCACCACAATATCATAATGCACCCAATGAACTAAAAATTAAATTTGCCATATTTCCTATGTTTTTTAGGCCTTTATAGTTAAATTTTATATAACCAACCTTAGGTTGGCCATTGTATATCTTTGCAGCAAATTTCAGTAGAATCGGTCTTTTAACACAGAAGTTATGCTCAGTTATATGTATATATTGTCTATTGCAACTTCGAAAAGAGTGTAAAATCTTCGCTGAGTCAAAGATGGTTTCCTCAATTGCTTTCAAATACCCTTGGGCGCAATGAATTATATATGCTTATTCCATCACAACTTGGAAAAGCGTTTGAGGATAATCCTTTTTTTGAGTACAGCAAAAGCTTGAACAACTTTTGCCTTGACTGACTTATCGATAAATGGGGCTAACCGCTTAATGGATACACCCTTGATGGCATTCACTCGCTCTGATGTTCTGGCAATTGATGCATAATTAACGACATTTCATGATTGACAATGCTGTCTCTGCCACGCCCTCCGCCTCCCGGCCTTTGAGGCGCACTGGCACACATGACACGCCCACTCAAAACCTGGCCCAGAGTGTGTGCCCATATAATAACAATGCTGCAGGCAATGCTACTGCAAAGAGCAGTAATCAATAACACTGTCCAACAAGTTTCAGCAAATAGAAACATTCAACATTTTACACTTTCACAAAAGACCCCAGAAAAGATCCCATATTTTGCTGTGTAGTGTAGTGTAGCAGAAGACATCACATTGTATAGATACAGAAATATATTGCACATCTTTATGATGGAGGCGCTTACCTAAGAGCAAGAGCGAAAGATTAATCATGTCACGATGACATTTACTTCAAAAAATGATACTTGGGCTTTAGATAAACGTGCTTTATGGTAACTAATTGCTGACAGAGGGTCAATCAAATTAATCTTGTTCAAGCACTTTCAAAGCTCATAACAAACATTTTATAAAACTGCAAAGAACATAAAGCTTTAGTCATACTTTAATCGGTTTTCAGCAGATGATGCACAGTTTCTGTATTTGTTTAATGAACAACTGTGGAGTTTTTGATAGGATTTCAATGAAGTTTTGAGGATTGCACTTGTAATTCTTATCTTTTATAGGGGAACAATTTCCTATTGATAGGCAAGCTTATCGCTTATTTAAGAGCATATTTCACATCTCAGGAGTATCTTGGGTTAAATCTTGGCGTAAAATGTTTGATATCTCCTCTGCATAGCCAAACCAATAGATTATTTTGATTGATTTATAAGATTATTCATTCAATAAGGCGTATCCAAAGTTTAAGAAAGTAATGTTCTTGTCAGTCAGTCACAAGGTGGAACAAATCTTTAATAATTCGTGTTTTCGAGAAAAAATTTGGTCAATTTTAACTTGATTTACTCAATATTAATATTCATTTTCGAAAAAATATACCAAAAACATTCTCCATCTCTATTTTCAGGGTTTCTTAAGTGGGAAGGTCTTACTTTCTTGGGACTAAAAGTTATTATTATTACAATCTGGCCATAATAACCCTATAAAGTCAAAGCCTGAAACACTATTTTCCATTATTTCTGCTTCCTTCACTGAAGAACATTTTTATGTGGGTGGATTTCAAGTCCTACGCCGCAACCTAGTTTTTCTAGGAGGTTCATGTCTATCGACATGAGCGGGACTGCGCTATGCACTGCCCCACCGAGGGCCTCAAAAGTTATTATAAGAATACTAAATTCGGGAATCGATAATTGTGAATGTGAAATAAGATTTTAAATGTTCAAAATAGGGTATAGCAACCAATCCACAATTTACTGCTTATCGTTTAACATTTTCACCTTATGATTTGAACAACATTCTTCATTTTGTTAGATATTAATTGACTGTTCCTTTTTTAACCGTTTGAACTCAAAAAGGATACAGATTCTTATGATGAAACGGATTAAAAAGTTTATCTACCAAGTGGGCAGACAGTAGAAAATCGACTGATTAATCAAATCAAAGCTTATCGTGTCTCTCATACCTGATGATGCAATCATAATACCCACTTCAGGGTAGACAAATGCTCATGATTAAAAGGTCATAATAATGTAATAAAGTCGGTCGGTTGGTCAAGGGCACAACCTCTATAAAAGATAGTAATATGCAGTGCTATAAACAATTATTTCATAACTTCTCGTTTTTCTTTTGAGTTCTTTTTCAATTTTTAAGACTTTTAATATTTTTATAGGCTTGTTTTTAAATGTATTAAGTTGATAATTTGGTGTACCTTGATTCATGTCATTCAAAAGTAACACATGTCACAACCAAATGTATAAAACCATTAATTTTGGTAATACATTGTTGTCAGCTCTCCAAATGGGAAACAGAAACAGCCCGAAGTGGGCAACCTGAATGGCGTCATATTAAGCCCCGACTAAAAAGTTTGAGATAATTGGATTAAATATAGAAGCCAGATTTTAAAATATTGTATTTCTATTTGAATTAAATAGCTAAATAGATGTATATAATAAATGGAGAAAAAGTCCAAGAATTTGCTTGGTTAGCTTTTAATGAAATTTTTAAGATAGACAAAAATCGTAAAAATTAATATAACATAATTGATTTCTATAACATTTAAATAGAATAATATTATTCAACCCAATTTCATATCAAAACACGTAAGCATGCCAAAGACCTTAAACTTTTTTCGTAGCTTTTGTATGCATGGAAGTTATATGAAATATATCAAATTGGAGCGGTCGATAAAAATGTTTTAGTTTCAATTTTAAGTAAAATATTAAGGTACTATATGATATAATGGTCCCATAGATAAAGAAATTTGAGGGCAGAAGCTTGAAAAATATGGGAATTATGGCTAAAACCGACTTTCAGTTATAAGGCACCTCCAAAATATAATGAAATTTGGAATAATGACAAAAAATGTAGAAACTTAAGTATATTTAAAATTTCAATACAATTACTAGAAAAATAGGGCAAATATTAACAAAATCGATAAAAATCCAATCATTTTTAAATTTGTTTAAAGCAGAAAGGATAGTAAACTTTCCCGCCAAACAAGAGGTGCGAGTTCAAGTCCCGCTCATGTCGATAGGCATTGACCCACCTAGAAAAACTAGGTTGTGGCGTAGGATTTCAAATCCAGCAGAAATAAAGGAAAATAGTGCTTCGGACTTTGACCCGATAGGGTTATTATGGCTATATATATAATAAAAATTAAGTTTTTAAGAAACTTAAGAGTACTAAAAGCTTTCCCGTGAATATAATCAGATCAAAGGAAAAACTAATTGGAACACGTATTAAGCATTTATCACTAGAACATAATTACCATATCCTCACGAAGTAAGATATTTGTATGCAAAAACTAATTACGTAAAACTTGTGAAAAACGTTCGAGCGTAGGAAAACTCATTTAGCTAATCCGCACCGAAAAATTAGTTTTGCCCATGGACCGTCCTTTGAAGCATAGGGTCCAAGGTTGTTGTGAAAACATAAATTTCTGTGTAGGATTGAACTCAAACTTATATTTTCCGAACTCTTCAGAGTAAACTAATCGATGCATAGAACGTGCATGAATATGGAAAAGAGTTTGCAACGGAGCGTGAAAAACGTGTGGAAATTTACCGGAGTTGAAGTTCATAATTTTTCCACTCGGATTGGCAAAGCTTAAGCTGAGCTCATAACCAGCTGTGGAAAGTGTAAAAGTCAAATTTATTTACATTTAAAAGTTAAAGTAATTAAATTTCGACGTCAATAAAAATTGCCATAAAAAACTTTAAATTATCGCAAAAACAATTGAAGTTGCATTAAAATATGGGGAAAATATGTAATAAATTATATGAGGGCAAACTACAGGGAAAACTGTTAAAAGAGCTAATGGGGCAAACAATTCAGATGGAACGGAAAATCAAGTTGACTCGAATAATGGAACATTAAAAGTGGCTTGCCCAAGTTGACATTATCTTCTGGAAGTTAGTTAAGAAAAATGGTAAAAAACCAATGGACAATTTTTAGAGCAAGAGAGATTCGAACCTGCGATTTCTCAACAAAACACTACTGAAATTCGGCAAATGAAGTAACTGATGTTATTTATACATTATATATCTTCTGTGTTTATAAGCAAATTTATTTGAAACAATGGGGATCAAAAGACATTAAGAATATTTAAGTCTACCCAAAATTTAAACTTTGTATCTCTAGAAACATAGAAAGTGTAGGTAATTTCGAATTTCAGTTCTATGAAAGCTATATGAACCAATTGATAAATTGAAAATTTGGGAAAATTGAAGAATAAAAAGAATTTAAAGTTTGTATCTCTAACAACCGAAAACGTATGGACAACACCGAGTTTCAGTTCTATGAAAGCTGTTTAATATATGTGTCCGACTTTTCTTTGAAACGATGGGGATCAATCAATAATAAGAATATTTAAATAAACATAAAATTTAACGGAAATATTTCTAAATATATAGAAAGTATGGGCAATCCCGACATTTAGTTCTATATTATATAAAGGCCCGATCGGACCTACGGCTAACGGCCGATGTAAAATAGAAGATTATGTTTCAAGATTAGTTTGGATAGCTCAAAAGCCAAGAAAGACGACTTTAATCAACAGCTTATGTAAAAGATAAGATTATGTTTCAATGATAGTTTTAATAACTCAAAAACCAAGATAGACAACTTTAATCAAATCAATATTTTTTGCCTCAAGACCATGTTGTCAATTTTCGGATGTTTCCCAGCCCCTTCATTCAACCATTCTAAACTTCAATACAATGTACAAACACCATGTTCCTCGAGAGTATAACAACTTGTTAGCGATTTGAGAATGACTTGGCATAGTTCCAGAGAAAATATTCATAGTTTACGCTACATGTTGAGGCAGATGAGGAGGGTAACCCAATGAAGATGTCCTCAAATTTAAACCCAACAAGGTTGAGCTCTGTTTAAGAGCCGGAGAAAGAAACAACGAAACAACAATGTATCTCCTAGGATAACATGAAATAGGACTATATAAAAGGCCAAACCTTACTAAATATTTTAATAGCTCAAATGTAAATTGTAAATTTATAAAGCTCAAACTATCACTTCCAACGGGTCACTTAAATAATCAACCCAATTAACCTTCCTACACGAAAATTAACGAAACACTTAAGTTTTCCCCCTGCCCCCTACTTATATCCAGAAACTCGGGACCCCACACAGCAACGTGTTATATTTTGTAGCCATTATAAGCTCATTAAAAATTTAACGTTTGCTTTAAGTATCGTTTCACAAGTTGTACTCTTCTGTCTTCTGGCATATCTGGCATAGCTATAAAGTAGATAAACTTTGGCATCGTTTGCCCCTGGAGCAGAATATCAAGAGGTAATCAGCTCGTTCAGCGATTGCAGAAATATGCCAACAATTCTTTCATAATTGATTAAGAACATTAGCAAATTGTATATTTACGGAATCGGATGAAAAGGAAAATAAAAAAAGGCGCCACGATTTTCGTTAGATCTAGTTATTTAGGCCTCGCCCATATATCATTCAGTTAGTAAATAAACAGAGGTATTCATTGTAATACAAGATATACAATACCATCCATATATAATATATAGATGTACATATGTATGTATATTAGCATATGTCTATTATCATTATAAACAAAATAACAAGAGAAAAATAAATAAATAAATATGTGTTGTGCGTCTGTGTAAATATGTATTTATATTTGTCTAATGAATGTTCTATATAGAGAAAACTATTTGCTCTGACTGCGTCGAGTTGAGCTAATAAAGTCAATAAATCATACCGAATTTATCTGGTTCGGAACAATGGCAGTTTGTCTAATCTAGAATTTCCCAAAAATATATTGAAATTTACTCAAAAAAAAGAAGATAGAAATAAAAAACTTAAATGCAAAATAAAGTTATCTACTTTGGGTAGAGTCAATAGATGTTTTATTAAAATCACAGACAAATTTAGACTCAAAATTTATTGTAGTTTAAGAATTTCTTATGTATGTATTTATAACTATAACTATTTAAGTAATATTGCTCTTGAAGTTATTCCTCTATTTTATCCACTTAAGCTATAAACAAATATTAATTAAATAATGAATTAATCAATGTAAATGTGGTACAATGTCGATATATTCGATTGAATCGTTTTTTGGGATATCAATGTTTCGTTATATATTAAAACGCCATAGTCTGAGGACACTGGGTATTGCCTTTCTGAAATGTTTGGGAAGAATGGGGAAAACCAAATTTTATTTATATGACAGCTATATGATATAGAAGTCCGATGCTTATGAAATATAAAGGAACGAAAGATGATAACGAATTTTAAATGTGGCTCATCTTTCAATTCAATATGTTGCAAAGTTTGATAAATATGGGCAGAACCAACATTTAGTAATATGGCAGCTATATAGAAGTCCGATCCTTATGAAATATATGGGAACGGTAGACAATAACAAAATTATAATGTGTCTCATCTTTCAATTTAATATGTGGAAAAACTTGGTAAATATAGGCCGACTTTTATTGATGTGACATCTATATGATATAGAAGTTGGATCCTTATGAAATATAAAGGAACGATTGATGATAACGCATTTTAACTGTGTCTCATCTTACAATTCAATATGTTGAAAAATATGGGAACTATGGGCAGAACCGACTTTTAGTTATGTGGCAGCTATATGATATAGAAGTCCGATCGTAAAAAATAATATAAAGGAGCAAAAGATAATAACGAATCTTGTGTGTGTGTCATCTCTCAATTCAATATTTTGAAAAATATGGAAAATATTTATATCGCAGCTATACGATATAGGGGTTCGGTCCGAAATTTCCAATTTTTAAATGATATCAAATGTAGGTTATATGCGAAGTTTCAATAATATTCAAAAACTGAGGCACTAGTTTGCATACATACACTCAGACGGTCAGACAGACGGAAATGACCCAATCGATTCCTTTTAGGGGTGTACGACGCTTCCTTATATCCATTACAAACTTTAACATAAAGTAATTATACTATTTTCTTCGGAAAGAGTATAAAACATTGATTGTTTTTATTTATTAAGATTGGATTGGATTTGGATTCCTTATTTCTTGACTTTATTTTCTATTAATTTTTATATTTCCCATTTAAGCGAAAAATGTCTCATGACTAAGAACTGGAAATGGAGCATTATGCTTGGATAAATCTATGTTTATAAGCGAGAATCAAATCGATAATTGTTCAATAGTTGTCCATCTGTCAGTACGTCTGTTTATATATCTGTCTGTCCCATTTTGTATATCTATGTATATCTTATCGGAACCTCTATATCATAGAGCTGCTTTACAACTGAAAGACTGTTTTGCTCACTCCACTTCGAGCTGTTGTTTTTAATTGATATCTGACAAATTCCTGACAAATTCCATATCTTTGTTCTACCTCGATACACCCAGCGCCCTTGTTATTAAATTCCCATAAAAATTTTGAACATTCAACAACCCTTTGTGTGTATTTATCTAAGGGAAACTTCGCAAAGCCTTTTTCTTTTTAAGTAATTAAAAACTTTTTGTCATTGGAAACGTTGCTGCCAAATTCCGCAAATACCGTTTAGACAAAGGAGTTCCAGGAATTGGGCAAATTGTAGACAAACCGGGACAAACGGGAGGGGAATTGTGCTGATTTAATTTCTTCAAAAGAAATTGTGCAAAGAGAGATTTTCATCTTCAACCGATTCCAGGAAGTTCTTTGACACAAAAACATAAAGTAAACTCAGGCATTTGACATTTAGAAATTTCCCCAATTAAATATGGCACATCCTTTTGAACACAAGCTTATTGTTGTATTATTTTATAACTTTAGATGACGCATAACATTACGGCCGCGCAACGCCGGGCAACGCCGGCAAGCGACTGCGTCGTATGAATCTGTGCACTTTGCACGTAACATGAACGCGGGTCGTGTTTATAGCCCGCCTGTCATTTTACAGTTTGTTTTATGATGATCAAGCGACGAGTGTCAAGGGGTACTGCAGGGCGGAGTGGGGCCGACTCGGAGGGAGATTGGGCACTACGGGAACTGAGACTGGGACTGGGACTGGGGCTACGATGGGTCGGTCTAAGGGGCTAAGGGCTAGGTACGGACTATGTCATGTGTACTGAGCCAACAAGAGCAGAAAACTGAAACTTTTATAAAGTGTGTGACAAAAAGTTTGCATAGCAACGATAAAATGGACAACAACAACTACAACAACAAAAGCAACAACAACAACAACTACAACAACAAAAGCAACAACAACTACAACAACCACAACAACAATGGCTTTGCATGTAATGCGCTCTGAGCCTCAAATGAAGAAGAAGAAACAGTGGTTGTATTATACAATAATTAGAGATGCGCCACATTGCGAAACCGATATACGAGTCTATACTATATAAACTATATAAACTATGAAAAAATTCATTGAACAGCGTTTTCAGCAACTTCTAAGTCTTATAACTTTGCTGTTCATGATCTGATTGTACTGAAATTTTCAGAATTGGTTTATGACATAGCTTTAAATATAGATCCTAGAATTGGATATATTATAATAACTACTGTAGAAATTATGAGCACTTATTAAATTTAAGGGGCACCATTTTAGGATGGAAAACAATTTTGGATGCCACTTTCTGCATAGTAACTTTGGGCACTCACGTACCAAATTTCACGACAGTTGCATAAAATTTGTGGCTGTTACACACATTTCCTCACTTTCCGGCACAATGGAGGGGAGTATCAAAATCATATTCTGCATTTTGCATTCATGATCCCATATACCAAATATGGAGCCAATAGCTCTATAAATGCAAAAGTTATGGCAAATTTATCGAAAAATGAATTTATCTATTATCGGGCGAAGGAGGCGTGGTATCAGCGAAATCTTAGAGCTTGACACGGACCTTCATGCCGAGTTTCCAGTCTCTCGCTCTTACAATCTCGAAAATCAATGCGTTCACACGGACGGACGAACGGACGGACAGGGCTTGATCCACTTCCCTATTGATGGTGTTCTAGAATATATATACATTATACCACGCTTCCTTCTGCCTGTTACATACATTTTCACAAGCTTCATTAACCTCCATACCAATTTTTAATTGGGATCAGACTATAATAAACCGGTTATGTTAAATCCATTTCGAAGTCGAAATTGAACAAGGAGGAATTTTCCTCGGCACTTCGTAAATTTAATTCTCTTTCCCAAGCTTACATATATATTATATGCTTTTCCTATATATAATAGTTATCCGATATTCACAAAATTGTGTAAGGAACCTAAGGTTGAGTGAAATTTTAATTCAAAATCTTGGGAAAAAACTCTTTTGATTTTATAACCGCGAGACGATATATAGATCCTACGTTTTTAAATTTTTAAAGGCATAGATAATACAAAAAAAAAACATAAATATGGACAACATTTCAATTCACATCTTGTGAAAAATCAGAAAATATGTGCCAAACCGATCTTTAGCTGTATAGTGATCCTATCCAGACATCTTCGACAAATGTGTAGCGTCTTTATAAGAATAACAGATAAAGTTCAATAAGAGAATTGTTTCACAAACTCATTCACAAACATTGTCACTCACATTGGTGTTTTTTTCAAAAGATTGACTATCTTCAGTTCTGATATTTTTATGAGGCTTCAAACACAAAGTTGTCAAAGAAATAGTTCTTTCGAATGGCTTCCTGAACATGTTATGTCTGTAAAAATACAATTCCCAACAAATATCTGAAGATCCCACGTTAAAATGTTCAACCTACCAATAATAAAGTCTTGTCTTGTCACAATTTATGTAAATATGGTTTATTGACTGCATCATATCATATGTAAATATGTTGATGGAAAATCTCAGTTTAAACCAAGTGATACAATCATAAGGTAGCGATATTAATGGACGTAGCACAAATTAAAGAGTAAAACCTTTCTTAATGCGAAGGAAGAAAACATAATATTGAGAAAGTTTCAGTTTTCGGCAATTTAACTTTTAGTTATAAGACAGTTAAGCAAGGTGCGATACGATAAATTAGAATATTTATGAAGCTGATACGATAGACGAGAGTACGCTCTGAAGGAGGGATTTGGTTCTTCTGAGTAATAATTTTTTGGAAGCCTTTGATAAAGTATGTAAATTTTGGAGTAAACTTTTCCAAATTGAATTCATGGAGGTTTGTTCCTTATGAAAGTCATCGCATACATATGATCCCCATACCCACCCACATTGTTTAGAAAATTTCCGAGAAACGCTCAATAAAATACAAAAATGTTTATTTTTAATCGATACTAAAATATATTATAATATAATGTTGGACTGTTATTTAGGAAGGAAAGAAAGCAATTGTTTATAGTTTAATAATATATAAAAATTTCAGCTAAAATAAAATTGCGATTTATAAAATAAAGGTAAGTGTCTTCACGCGTATTTCTAGAAAATATTGCCATATATTTATAAATGTTACGTTGCTCGAGAAGGTTTTTGAATGGGAAATTTGAATAACAGAATTTGAAACGAACTTGATCAACGCGTTGATAATTTTAAGGAAAATTTTAAGCAAAACCAATATAACATTTTTCAAAAGGAATTAAGGTATAAATATTTCCCATTTTTAAAACGGAATCAAGGTATAGAAATCGAACTATTTGCGGTAGTAAAGAAAAATCTAACAGCAATAATTGTAAGCTATATTTATGTTATAGTTCATATAGCTAATTTTATATTTTTTACCAATATATATTTAAAACACGTCCAAAAAATTTCCGGGAATTATTCAATAAAATATTTATTGCCAGTCGACTATTATTAATGAAGCGTAAGCTCTTTAATGTGTTCTAAATACCCAAAAATGGGCGCCTTAATAGGTCATTTAAGTTATGGAATGTCAACAACAGTGGGCCAGAACGATATTGATTTATTATACTGATTATTATACTTATTGTTAATTATGAAATGTATATTAAGAAATTCTTTTAGAATATGGTAATTGTGAGGGAAGAAATCGGAAATCAACGCATTACATTTCCCACTAATAAGATTGTACGAATTGATTCTATTGTTATTATTATATGGCCATAACAACCCAATCGGGTCAAAACCTGAAGCCCTATTTACCTTTATTTCTGCTTCTTTCACTGAAGAGCTTTTTAAGTTTTTTCTAGGAATTTATTCTATGGTCAAAAAAAATAAGTTGAAAGAGTTGAAAAACTTGTTTCTATAAATTAATTGTGATAAATTGAGATAATCAGTATTATTATAAAAACATAAATTGGAATTTGCATAGGATATTATCGGTTGGGGCTCTCAAGTAACCAAAACCAATTATGTCAGCTTAGTCAAGAAGATAAATATAGGCGGAGCTTTAAATTGCTCAATAACCCGAAATTTGCTTATCAACCCAAAGCATAAACCAAAAATAAACACCTGTATCGAGTTTCCTCGAGGGCGACAGAGGAATATTGAATGGAATGAGACATCAGTCAATTTATTTATTTTATTTTTTGACAAGCGAATATTGTTCCCTATCAAATGACGAGGTAGGTTGTTGACTTTTTGCCGGAAATCAGCTGATAGGAAAATGAATGGAAAAGGCTGTTAAGGAAATTTCTAAGTAATCATAAAACAGTCCATTTATGGATATCCGAAGAATATATGCTCATATGACAGTGTTAAGTAATATAATGAATGTATTAGAACCAAAGTTCTTCAGTGAAGGAAGCAGAAATAAAGGAAAATAGTGATTTAGGCTTTGATCTGATAGGGTTGTCAGTGCCATATAATAATAATAATTAGAACCAAGAGTATTCGAAGCGTTCCATCGGGGATTAGGAGATTAAGCAAATATGAAATGTGGAGAATTTTGAATACTGCATATCTTTTGTGCCTATGGGTCAAGCGTTTTGAAATTTGGTAGATGGTTAATAGATATACTTAAATATTTATGTTATTTAAAAGCTGTAGATCGATAAACATGGGCAGAAAAGACTATATGATATAATCACCTGTTGCCGATTTGCCTCATCTATATAAGAAGAACCCTATGTCTAGAGTTAGAGTTAGAGTTAGAGGAAATATGAAATGGTAAGTTTTTTATATGGTGTATCTTTCGTGTCTATATGACAAACATTTTGAAATTTCATAGAATTATAAGTAAAGTCAAATGTTTATATAATTTAATAGCTATAGCTAGGTAAATATGAATACATGCGAAAAAGAGACTATGTGAGAGGGGTAAATCGGGAGATTTCACCAAATGAGCAGCTCTATGAATAGAACTCTGTGTCAAGTTCATGACCATAGCTCAAAAACTGAGTTTCCATGCATTTAATAGATTTATTTCGGTCTACTTCTGGGAATTTGGGAACAAACTCGATTCTTCTATGCATAATAAAGTCCAGAACAAATAAAAAATATTATTTTCTGAGTATAGAGGTTATAACAATTTCAATGCTTGTATTTCGCGCTAAATACAAAGAATTCGCCGATGCAGCATGCCCCCAAGATGGTTCGTAGACGTATTTTGAATACATTTTGATCATGTTCGGGAACGAGAATTGGCAAGAAATGATTCATCCAAGTCCATTCGGCATGCTTGCCCGACAGACAAATGCGTTTTGCCCAGGGTATTGATTGAAAAACTCAGCTGTGGTCAGCGTCAAATTATCGGACCAAGGTACGGATTTATTTTAATTAATTTTTTATCTTTGCGGATGTGATGGTCTGTGGCAGGTGACAAGTGGCAGGTGGCAGGCGGTAGGTGGTGGGCGGTAGGTGGTGGGCAAGTGCATAAATATATCGCACATCTCTAATTTGCCGTCGTCGCGATTCTCGTCAGTTGTTGGATGGTTTTCAGCCTCGGACTTCCCGGACTTTTGGACGGGGCTTGTTATTGTTTGCACGCTTTGCTGCCTGATGAATAAATTGCCACAGTAATTGGACATGAACACAAGAAAATGAAAACCTAAAAGCACAATAAATGCCCCAGCTGCAGCTCGAGGCCCCCAAACCCCCAGTCCCCCGACATTACCCGGCAGAGCACCCAGCCCATCATCATCATCATCATCCATTCAAGCAGAAATAATTGAATGTGAAAGCCTCATGAAAATAACTTATCACAATGTCCGGACGTATTCGGTTCGATATATTGATATATTGATATATTGGATGAAGCCGTGTGATTAACGTGTGCAAAATAGTGTAAACTTGTTAACAATATCAAATCGAATCACATCGGTTTGCTCTGATTTGTACGGGAGCCATCAAAAAAACAGGGAGAAATGTTTATTTGGTTTTGTCTCTTTTTTGGGAAAGTGAAGTACATATATACGAGAGATGTCTAAAAAGTTTTCTAAAAACAGACAGTGAAACATTTGCTGTTTTTCCCATTTGCACAGGTTTCACCCAAAGATGCCCCGCTTTGACCCTTTCCAAAAATAATCCCTATTTTGACGAAGGTAATAGCATTCACATTTGTGTTAAATTTCTGTCCTTCAAGCTCAACTTTTAGTTTAGAAAACAAGAAATAAATCACTTCGAGTTGGGTTCGGAGCATAAAGGGGCTGATGAAGCAGTCCAAAACGCAATTCATCGACTTTGGCAGCTGCTGGTGTATTGCAAGGTGCATTGTCATTTCTTGTTCAGGTGGGGCTCTTTTATCTGAAATTTTTACCTTCAATGTCTACAAAATTTGTGTGTTATAATAGTTCTGTACTAGTATTTTGACCTATTCAGGATAATCAATATATATTATTATTTTTCGTGTTTTTGTCAAGTAATGTTTTAAGCAATTCTAACCTAACTTTTTATTTGTTTCGATCAATATCGCTAAAATTTTGGGGAAACTATATAAAACAAGTAAGAAAAGACTATCTGCGACATGCTGATGATTTCATAGTCTTTTCGATGCTTTCCCATCTATTATATGGAAACATTGTATAAAGGAATAGCATTATTAGCGACTGATGATTTAATCAAATCAAAAAGCTTGAAAACATTTAGAATATGGGCAAACCCCCCTTTAGGTATATGATATGATATTGTGGCTCGATTCTTTCGAAATAGATAGATGATAAAGAAACTTCAGATCGTCCAAAATTTTTATATAGTGGTCCGATACGGTTGGTTCTGACAAATGTGCTGACGGATAACAAAAGAAGGGTATATTTTAAGTTTCATTATGATAAGTCCAAATCGAATAGCTTGAAAAACATTTAGAATATGCGCAAAACCCCCTTTAGTTGTATTTCAACTCTATGATATTGTGGCCCGATTCTTTTGAAATAGATAGATGATAAAGAAACTTTAGTTCGTGCAAAATGTTTATATAGTGGTGACATCCTGTTGGTTCTGACAAAATAATGGTATATACCAAGTTTCATTATAATCAAAAAAAGTGAAAAAGAAAAACAGAAAGATAAACGACCATTCTGTAACATTCAAACATTTGGAGAACTACTTTTTTTCCGAAAAATATAAAATAAGAGATTGACGCAATTTAGAACACGGGTTGATGTATGATATTAACCCTAGATGACGGCTTCTCGTCAAATTGACGACAAAGAAGACTGACTTAACTTAGTGTTAAGAAAATTGGAACAACCATCCAGGGTTAACTCCATAATTTGGTCGGAAACTCTTCCGACAGCCCTCGTTGATAAGTGCAGCTTTTGTAAGAAAATGCTTTGCAAATGATCTAAACTAAGTGCCCCAGGTACAAGGGCCAAGCTAATGAGTTGAGCAACGGCAACAGCAACAACAAGTGGGGGCCAAAGGTTGGGGCCATCGAGCTGGGGACTCGCACAGCTGAAACAGAGATGCGAATCCGAATCCGAATGCGAGTTCTCTTGCTCACGGGAAGTGGATGGGAGGGGAAGGGTAGGGGTAGGGTAGGGTATGGGGTGGTCGGGTGTTCGGTGCTCTCTGCACACACCTGTGGCATGCTTAATGTTTATTAATAATTTATAAATAAAACAGCTGAGAACAAAAGACCAACAAATTACACAGTCCAGAACAGTCCAATGCGCGCGCATTCGGCACGCATTTTATTTGCAAGAGCAGAAATATGCTCGACCTCGACACACTCTGTAATCAACCACAGCTGAACAAAGCCTATAATTAAATCAAGTTTTACATTATAAAATTGAATTGTATTGCCGAGGAGTTTGAGTAAACCTCGATACTTCGTGAAAAACTGCAAAAAAGTCGATTCTTCCTGAAATCGCATTGATTTTATCGATTAATTCTCTTATTGTTCTCTTTATTTGAAATCGTTCATTTATTGAAGATCTTATTAAGATCTTTTTTTGAGACTTCATTCAGTTTTATTGGAGAGCAATTAGGGCCTAAACTGTGCAGTTTTTATATATATTGGAGCATAAGAATGTATCTATCGGTTATATATAACAATGTATCCATCGATTTCACAAACGCAATCGATTTTTTCTCGAAATCAAATTTTAAATAGTGAATTAGATTGTTCATTATATTGTTTGTTCTTTATAATTCTCTGCTTAGAATACTGAAAATTATGATTTGCCAAAAAGCTAAATAAAGTTGGGAACGATAAATTTTATATCTAACTAAGTTGGATAAAAAATTGTAAATAAAGACATAGTTCAGAAATAGTCCAAAATCTTTAAAAATGTATAGAACGATAGAAAATTCAAATTTTACCAGATTGATAAGGTGGTACGCACCAGAAGACGGGTGACAAATTTTTAGTCAACATTTTTAGATATGAAGAATTCGAATTTTAAATGTTATATTAACCAGAAGATGACTAAGTCTGCATTATATAACAATTTTTGAAGGAAACCTTGATATCTAGATTTCATTGGTTTCATAGTTCAAGATTCCCATGCAAAGCATGCTGAGATGGAGAACAACTTCGTCTCCCAATACACTCCTGTTCAGTTCTGTAAAATAAATTTCCACGAACAGATATCCCACAACTGTAAAGGGATAAAAACTTTGCATTTGGGAAACAAATATGAGACATTAATGCAATGACGATACGAAACAACTTATTGCATTTTCATCCCGAGTAATCAGACTAGGCTTAGATGTTTCAAATTATTATTGACAATGGATTCCATAAGTTCTGCTCAAAAATGTGTAAAACTGAAAATACGGTTCAGTTTTGATACCTCCAATGTGTTCATCCTTATTCCATAGGTATAGGTAGGAGCATCTTTATTTTATATACTAACGAAAAATGTGTGAAATCAATGCAAGTTTTTCAGTTAAATCTTTCTGATTATATATATCGAAAAACATAAAGATGTAGGGACAGAGATTGGAACTAGCCTGCGTCAAGATAGTGTGCGAGACCCTAGCCTATGCACTCTGTATATAGAAGATCTTCCAATAATCCGAGACCATAGAATGAACGTATGCAGAAGATACTGTGCTCCTTGCAGCATTCAACGTGGAAAATAGTGGTTCACCCAGAGAAATACTCCCACGCAATGTTCATAAAAAAGAGAGTAATCTGTCCACCTGTCAAAACTTAAACCTAGAAATAAGCTGTTGCTCCACAAGGTCATACTAAGGTCATGTGGCATACAGCTTTGTAAAACAGCCTCTAACACTAACACTGGAACCATCCAAGGCTTTCCGTCATCACTGGATCACAATTCCTCACTATAAACGCCGAACTCCAGAGAAAGCTAAAGATTTCTTGGATTCCTTCCTACCACGACAAAACACAGCCATCAAACCACTAGATAACAACCTGACGCCCATAAAACTAAAGCGATTACATCCACTCGACTTGCCTTTCCAAGACCCAGACTGAAGGCATTCAAATTCCCCTAAGTTTCCCTCCCTTCCAGACCAAATTGATTTAATGATTTTCCCCATAAGATAGATTTTAAATAAAGATACTACTATAGAAAATTATATTATTGTGTATATATAATAAAAGACATTGTTATACTGAACATTTACTTTTTAAATAATTGATTTGAAGAAAAATAAAAACCAGTTGGAAAAGATTTCAAACTCTTTTGGAAGCGTTAGCATTGCATATAAGAATTGAATTTTCCAAGTCCGCTACCTTTACCACAACCAAATTTTAGTTGCCTGAGAACTATTAGATATAGTGTTCTGATCTTTTTTAAATTTGGTGGAACACTAGATAATACAGAATCTTATCTGTGTATGAAATGGCAATACAATAGCTTAAAAAATTGGGGGTATATGGGCAAAAACAATATTTATTGAACATCCACTTAAAAAAAACCAACAAGCTGATAAGTTTAATTATTTAGTAGGTTCAAACTCTGTGTATACCTTGGCTGTATACTCGGATTTGTTCAACCTTGACATCCAAATTGAATAAAGTAATGACTGAAGAAGCAGAAATTTCAGACAATTTAACCGAAAACTTTGAGAAGATCATATACTTGTGGGTAATCAAAGCATTTGAGTGCCGCTAATTAATTAAGTACATTTGCACAACATTAATTCATGTTCAAAAATTAAATTAAACTTTTTGCCAAAAAAAGTTTGTTTTCCCAACTTTGGGGCCAATTATTTTTCAGCCTGCCCACGCGGCGCACAGCCAGACCAGACCCAAAGTGAAAGAAATGAAAGAAATAATGGTTGAATAAACAGAGGAATTAGACAACTTATTTATAAAGTTTTGAAAATTGTTTTTGTTAATTTAGGCAATTAAATTGGGAAGTCCAAAAAATACACAACTTTGATAAATATCTCGAGTATAATAAGTTAAAAGCTTTTAAATTTCCATGACAATTCCAGACACAATGGGAATTAGGTAAATTGAAGAAGAATGAAAACTCAATGGAATATTCAAATTTATATTTGTCATCCGATTTATAATGGAAACGTAATGGAATATGTTAATATTAAGGCAACGAAATTTAATAATACTGAAGAGCTTTTATTTATTGGGTCCATATATATCAAAGATAAACCCAACATACATGTTGTAAGATATATGATGACATATCATACGCTCGAACTATTGGCAGGAAAAATCTGACTAAAATATATATATTCTCTTTGGTTTATACGCAACTGGTAAAAAGTTCAGATTTTGAGCTCAGCGGGTTCTACTAGTTGACTTTAATGGGAAAATTGGCCGTATGGAGTAAGCGAAATGCCAAAAAAGCTACCTTATGGTAGAATTTAGCAGAATCCGATAACTGTAGAATATGCAAAGGGATGGGGGTTAGGGAAACCGCTGAGCATCTTCTGTGCATCATCCAGCCTTCAAGAAGCTTAGAATAATGTAACTGGGTGCAAACCTACAGTCTGTGACCTCTATGTCGGGTTCAAGTTTTATAAAATAGGAAAACCATAACCACTAAGAAACTTGAGGTCTTAAGTCTTAGACTAATATAACTTTAATGGAGGGGAGAACCCCAAAAGTTACCACCGAAATAGGATATCATAAAAGAGATATCAAAATTCTCATAGAAATATTCAGAAATAAAATTGAAATACTAAATGTCACCGAATGCTCAGGAGAAAAAATTAAATCCTAAATGTCATCCTTACAGTACTCTTATATGGTGCGGAGTACTGGACTATGTTCGAGAGAAAGATTCTCTGCAAAATCTTTAGTACGATTTGCGTCGGCATTGCAAACATCAGATGGAACCACGGGCTGTACGGTGATACTGACGTAGTCAGTCGTGTGAATAGATATAGACTTTGCTGTCTGGAAAACATCGCTTGTGTGTATGAAGACACTCCGGCCAGTAAGGAGTATGATGCGATAGTTGTGGGAAATCGGAGGAGAGGAGGACCTTGAATTCGTGGGCGAGACCAGATGACGGAAGCCTAGTGTCAACCTTGGTATAAACCAACCAATATATGTAAAAGCCATATATTATAATAATAATAAATGTCATATAGAAGCTAGTACTATAAATGACTTATAGTATACAACATTCCTTTTTCGGATCCGAAGAGATAAGGAATATGGAAAATGCACTTTGAGCCTTCTATATTGATCCAGATTAACAGTCGAGTGGTTGAAACCGTGTCAATCTTTATGTCTACATGGACAATTTTGAAGTTAGAATCAACAAAGATGACGCGATATCTAAACTACCCGCAAGACTGTTTCCAAAAGTTAACTCTATTCTTTAGAAAAGAAATAGCTTAAATGTTTCATCATTATCAAAATTACTATTCCTTCAGTCAGTTGATCCCAAAAAAATATAGAAACTTGTAAACAATTGTCTGTTTTTCGTTACTCAAATTTAGTTTCGTTCAGTCAGTTTATAAAAAATATGGTTATTCTTATTTTTAATGTTTCTTTATTCAGCTCCAAGAAATTTTGAAATATACAGTAGAGTCGCGGTAATTCGTACCACGCTAATTCGAGATTCTCAATAATTCGTAAAAATTTATGTTCCCTTGAAAAAACTTCGATAATTCGTAAAAATTTCATACATTTTGGTAATTCGTAATGCTAAGCGAAAGTTTTGGATATTAATTCGCCGATAGGTTTTGTAGAAATATGTAAAAATGATTTAAAATATGAAAACCCCGTTAATTCGAATCTTTAAATTTGAGCCTCGTTAAATGGAGATCTAGGTAATACGAAATCTTGCGTAATTCGTAAAAAATGTGATCCCCGTGCCATTACGAATTATCGGAACTCCACTGTATAATATTTTGTTGAATTGACAAAGAATTTCAAATGATATCGCTGTACTTTGTCTAATATTAATGCTATATCATCGATGTCTTTCAACATTGATTTTCAGGTTTCCATTATAGCATCTGTGGTTAAAGTGATGTTTTTAATATCGATCATACCGAGTGCATATATACATTAGCAAATACATATACACTTAAAGATTTTGACTCCTAGTTAATGGAAACTTATCTAAATATCTCTTCTGAAAATTTCAATACCAAACGGCCATTAACTTGGCTTTCAGGGTAACCCGCAGTCGAGCTCTTTTAGTTACATGTTGTAACTAAATAGAACAAGGCTAAGTTAATTTCAGGAGCTTAGTTGGCAGATTATTATATATAGGATTTATAATGCTCTACCCTATATATAATAATCTGCTTTATCATGATTATCAAACACTACTTTTAATATGAAAGAGCTCTACGAAAGGGTTACAATTTTAGCTCAAAACAGCTGGAACAAGATTATAGACAAGGCACAAAATATACATTTTATTTACATATATTTTATATAAGAAATTATATTCAATTGGATGTTTCTGGCATCTGTCCAGGACTCAAACCAACAGTTGTCCGCTGGCGCACATCAAGGACACTCAAGTGGGGCTGGCCCGTTGGACGCAGATTTACAGGATATTAAAATCAGCATTTCCACTTTGCCACACAAAACACAAAACACAATTCACAATACAAAAAAACAAAATCAAAAAAAAGCAAACACAATTGTTTTTTGGGTTTTTTTTTGGTTTAAATCAAAGCGGAAAAAACATCACGCATAAAAAACTTTTGGCCCAGTCACGCAATGAGAGCAACAACAACAACAAGAAAAGTAGTGTGTTTAGTGGGTCTAATTGGAGGTAAATGCCAAAATGCAATATGACAGACAAACACTACACACGCACACACACCACACACACAACACACACACACACACTGCACACACACACTACACAAACACACAGTTGCAGTGTGTGCAGCATGGGCTACACCTGTTGTTGTTGTTGTTGTTATTGCTTGAGAAACCTTGGGCACTGGAGAGCGGGAGAGCGGAAGCTTACATGCGTGTCGCGTGTGTGTGTGTGTGTGTGTGTGTGTGTGTGTGAGAGCGCGCAAAGCTTCAGCCCAGGCTTACAGCTTACGCATTTACGCACACACACACACACACACACACAAAACTGCATTAAGTGCCGCGCCGCACCGCCCCTCCCGCCCAACAGCTGCAACTTATGACAACAACAACAAGAACATCCTTTGGCGTGCAACTGAATATCGTAAATGTGTACCGTATGCATATGCATATGTGTGTGCGTGTAACTCACACACACACACACACACACTGCCAGCAGCTGTGCACCATTTAAAACAACAACAACAAAAAGAAAACAGCAAATTTTCCCCTGCGTTTGGCGCTGTTTTTCACAACAACAACAACAAAATTATAGTTTGTTTTTCGCGCGTTTCGCATATACAATTTGTGCTTTATTTTGTTTTCCTATTTTCAATTTTCTTGCCTTTTGCCTCTGCCTCAGCTGCTGCTGCTGCTGCTTCTGCTGCTTTTTGCAATCACAAAACAGACACACACACAACGACGGCGTTAGCGTGGCGAGCGACGGCTGCAGCGACCGACACACGTCTGCGTTCGCTTTTGAACTGAAAACGAAACCGAGCGCAGGCCAACGCCAGCCGCAGCAGCGCCAGCAGCAGCTGAGCAGCAGCAGTGGCAGCGGCAGCGGCAGCAGAAGCGCCAACATGCTTAGATAATGGAGAGTGTGAGTGAACGAGAGAGATAATTGGCGCAGGAGCGAGGGGGACAGAGAGAGAAAGCGCGCGCGCACTTGGAGCATTCCGGAAAGTCTGCAAAAGTTATTATAAATATTATAAATTATTATTATTATTAAAAATATGATAATATTTCAAAGCTCATCAAGAACTTCATCAAACTAGATAAATCAAACCAGGCAAATAATTTATATGATTCCATAGGACTTACGAATTAATGATAATTCTTCTTATATGGCCATAACAACCCTATCGCATCACAGCCTGAAGCACTATTTGTCATTATTTCTACTTCCTTCCCTGAAGAACTTTTTTTACGTGAATGGATCTAGGAGGGTCATGAGTGAAACTCACACCTCTCGTGCGCTATTCACTGCACCACTGAGACCCCAATTTTTCAAATTTTTACCACTTTTCAAAATGCTGTACTTGGTTGTACAGAGTTCCTAGAATTGACTATGCAAAGAGTCCAACTGATCTCAAAGCTGTGTCGGGAAGTGTCAGCTCCATGTTTCAAAATGAGATATTTTTTTCCCATTTTATTTGGTGTCTTAAGTGTCAGCTTCAGTTTTTTTCTTTTTTTTTAATACATGGCCATGCTACTGTATGCTATCAACTAATCCACTGAGGCACAACACACAACCCCGTTTTTCTAGTAGGGTCACGCTATCGACACGAGTAGAGTTCGAACCCACAGCCTCTTGTTTATCGGCACTGTGCGCTATCCACCGACCTATCGAGGCCCTCTTTAATAGGTGCTACATACAGCTCTATAGCAATAACTCAGCATGCAATATGAACGTTTTCGGAGGGTTTTCTGATGCTTTTTTATGAGGATTTACGCTTATAAAGTGTGCAGAAAAGAGCCTGGAAAGAGTGTTTTTTTTTCCTTGAAAACGATCGTTCATAAAGAAGGTAATTTAGGAGTCCGATATGACTCTTTTATGAAAGGAGTCGAAAAGCCGAAAACGTTTATAAAAAAGATCTTTTAATGCTCCTTACTTTCTGTTTACTTCCCGTAGCTCCGAAAACGCTCCGAAGAAAGAACTTTTTATAAGCCTATGTTTTCAAAGCACTGATTCGGCTCCGAAATCGCTCTTATTTATGTTTTTACTCAGAAAACGCTCTTAAGCTGGGCTCATTTCAGACACATCATTCGGAGCGCTCCTTTAATTTTGTGTGCAGAGAACGGTCATCCTGTGCGGATGTGGCCAGATTTGCGATTGATAAGCCACATGGGCCACTGGCTAATGTTTTTCGGAACGCCCCGTCGCTGCTGATCAGTGTAGCAAAAGCGCGCGATGAAGTGCCAAAGCGTAGACAAAAATGCTCTCACTCTCCCCGGTCACGCCGCACTCACACTCACTCTCACGCTCCCTCTCTCAGCTGACAGGTCTGGGCCGTAGTCAGCGGAAATTGTCGGGGGGTCGCGTAAATTCCAATGGGCAGCCATAATTCACCGCCAGGTGTCGACGTCCTTGTGCGTAGAGCGAGAGAGCCTGCGCTGGCCGTTTGGCCGTTGGCTGCTGCCGTCTCTCTTCATTTAAATAGTTGGCTTGCGGTGGAGTGTGGTGGGACAGGGGGTCGGTTAGGCCCCCTCTTGCTGGAGGAGGCGCTGTGTAACGGGGACTCTGACGTAAAGGTCGCGTTGCATACATACAAACATGCATATGGATTGTATATATGTATGTGTGTGTGTGTGTGTGTGTGTGTGCAATGTTTATGCAAAACTCGCGGAATGATGAATTAGTTTAATCGAATCTGCCAACATATGCGACAGAGCGGGAGGTGAAGGGAGTGAGCGAGGTGGGCTGAGGTGGGCTGAGAGGGGGTGTGGGGTGTATGGTGGAGAGGGAGGGGGGTACCGCACCATCAAAACAAACATAACAAAACATTTGTGACGTTACTGCGACGTTTCTGCGGAAACAGGAAGATAAACAAACAGAGAGAAGCAACGCGTCTATATATATATTGTTATATACATATATATTCCTGTTTGTTCTCATCGCCGGAGAAGTGTAATCTATTGTAGCCATATCAGAGCCACCTGTACACCCCCCTCTGCCCCTCTCCACCTCCCCCCTCGTCACTGATATAAAGTTCAACTTTGACATTTACAAAAAGGCAACTGCACATGGCGCATGCTCCTCCACTCCTCCACGGGAGTAATACCACAACCGCATATATATGTCGCTATATACCATCCATCCATCCATACAGACACACATAGATATGCATAGAGCAGGCATGCCTATGCGTAGATACTTACGTATATATGTAACTGTGAGTATGTATATATACATCTATATCTATATCATCTATATGGCTCAATAGCGAACAGCTGCGCAAGAATTTCAATAACAACTTTACCACATCTCGAAAGTATTCCAATCGAATTACTATTGTATTATCATATGGCTATAACAACCCACTTGGATCACAGCCTGAAGCACCATTTGACTTTATTTCTGCATCCTGCACTGAAGATCTTTTTTTACGCAGGTGTATTTTTAAATTCTACGCCAAACCGAGTTTTAAGTGACGGGTCAGTGCGCTATCTACTGGTCCACCGAGGCCCCCAATCGAATAAATCAATTTATTCTAGGAACCAAAAATTTAAATATTTAGTATCGGAAATAGTCATGAAATCATAAAAATCAGGTTTCTGCTGGAAGAAATTCTGAGAAAAAAAAAACTTGTTTATAAATAACAATTTTCTGATAAATTCAGTCGCACGCTGATCAACAAGTTTTTTATCATATATGGCCATAATAACCCTTTCGGGTCAAAACCCGAAGCCCTATTTTTCCTTTATTTTTGCTTCCTTCACTGAAGAACTTTTTTTCGTGGTTAGATTTCAAATCCTATGCTACAACCTAGTTTTTCTAGGAGGATTATGCCTAACGACATGAGCCGGACTCGAACTCGCACCTCTTGTTTGGCGCTATCCACTGGTCCACCGAGGTCCCAAAGAGATTAGTAACATTTTTCAAATAACTTAAAAAAAAACCGTTTCTATTATCAAGCTCAAAAATAGTGATGCACAACTATCGATACTATCGAGTTATTTTTTGCCATCACTCTACAATCCTAAGAAGGATATATAATGAGTTTGTGCAACAAGCAGTAGGAGGCGTGGCAGATCTCATAAATAATATATTTATTCTTAATCAGTATCAATAGCCGAGTCGATTTAGCCCTGTCCGTCTGTCTGTCGAACAGATTGTTCGCGATAATCTTAGAAGATCTGAGACTCTTAAACTTCCCATAAATATCCGTATTTACCACAAAAGGATCCAATTGATATATTTTTTTTTTTTTTTTTGGATGGCACGCCCATTCGGCCAATAATCAAGAAATTCGTTTTTCGATAAAAAGGCCATAACTTTTGGACTTAAGATGTCGGAATGGAATTTGCCAAAATTCTTCTACACCCCTCCATTTACTCGGAAAGTAACGAAATGGGTTTAACTGCCGCAATTTTTAGGATAGAATTGAGAAATTTGGGATATGGGTGCCCATATACTTTCTATCAAAATTTGATACCCCTTAATGAATTGAATGAATGGCTTGGAAAAATATATATTGATATGTCATGAATCCTGAAAATTTCATAACGATCAGATCATAAACACTGAAGTTATAAAACGTAGAATTTGCCGAAATCGGGCCAGAATCGCAAAAGGTAGAAAATGCTCCATATTACCTGGCAGCTAAGCGCTTAATGCCAAAGGTACGAAATTTCGCCAATGCGTTTGAAAAAATTCGAGATAAATATTAAATTTTTTTTATTAAATATTAAATATAGTAAATAGTGTTGAGGGGGCTTCAGTGGACCAGTGGATAGCGCACTGTCCCGCCAATCAAAAGGTGCGAGTGCGAGTTCGAGTCCCGCTCATGTCGATAGGCATAATCCTCCAAGGAAAACTAGGTTGTGGCGTGGGATTTGAAATCCCCCCACTTAAAAAAAGATCTTCAGTGAAGGAAGCAGAAATAAAAGGCAAATAGTGCTTTAGGTTTTGACCCGATAAGGTTGTTATGGCCATATAATAATAATAGTGAATAGTGGTACCTTATGTGCAGATAAACCCTATCGTTCTGCTATAAAATTAAAAAAATGATCCATATATGTACGTTCATTCAAAGCTTTTTATCAGGATAACGTTAGTTTTATTGATCCGAAGAAACGTTAATATTTTCTAGATGGAATGGTTATGAGTTTAAATGCGATCCTTATGCTTTCTAAAGATCTGCTAAGCAATAATTTCCCACATAATGCTTTGCTTAGGCAAAAGACTGGGAACAGTCATAATCCATCTGTATTAGAGCTTAATCGAACTATAGCAAAATTAAAGAATATGAGGATTATTCGGTCAAGTTCACTTATCAATTGTGAATATGATCATGAGTATTCTAATTTTTTTGAAAGCCTAATCGTTCTTGACGGAGTTCTTCAAAGTGACATCATCAATGATGCTGAGAATTCATTGAGCTCGTAAATCTATAGTGACATTAGGCCTTCAGAAGATTTCTTTGGCTGTACCAACTTTAATTTGGAACTAGTTTCTAGAAGATACTTCAAAATAATTCCTACACTTATAAAGTTTACGCCTCTAACAACAAAACCAAAATTATATATATGTATACTTAAAACTTGGTGTTTGGAAAAGTTAGGAAGTCACATTACTTTTTGAACACACCTCGCATATTTTAAACTGCGTCCTCACACCCTTTATTTTCCGGATATATCTTCAAGTGACTTTCTTTTGATTCCTAAGCTTATAGTTAGAGGACAGGAATTAAACACAAATGAACGTTTTGAGGAAAAAACTGACTTTATGGTGTTATTCAACAGGTCGGAGCCCCGTTCGGATATGTGGGAAAAGAGACTATATTGAAAATGAATGAACAAAAATTTGGAAAACGAATACTAACTTTCATTGTCAATTTGGAAAGTTTCAGACAAGACTTGTATAATGCCAAAAAATTGAATTTGAATTGAATTTTTGTGATGAAAAGTCTAAAGAAATGATTTTACATACCTTCTCATGAATAATAAAATTTAAATGCTGTATATAGGTATGAATGATTTTTCTATTCGAATTTATCCTTAAATAAATTTAATTCAAAGCTAGTTGAATCCAAAATAAGGAACGATATTCTATTAAAAACCAAAAGAGAAACTTGCATGAAAACAATCGAGCTATTTGAAGTTTCGATAAGTAACAAAGTAAACATATATCGATGTTTATTGCAGCACTGAAATACCATTATTAAATTTGAAACAAGTAATAACGGTAATTTATCGAAAATGTTTGATAAGAAAAAGCTTTATCGAAGTTTATTTTCAATATGTTTGCTATTTTATGGCAATTAAAAGAAATTAAGTTTTCAGCTGAAATATTTACTTTGAGACATATAATTCCACATAATCGACGAAGTTTTTTCAATTTCAAAAGTATCTATCGGCGGTTATTGTATCGATATATTTCGATTATAAAACATTAACATTTATATACAGTTAAAATTAATTTATTTTGTTATTTTCTTAATTAGTAATAAGCAACTCAAATTTCATAAGTAATTTATTGATTGTTCCTGACTGACTTTAACTATAACTGTTTTCAATGCTTTTCCAGGGAAAACATTTTTGTTTTGCCCCCAGAAATGAAAATAGATTTAAGCTAAAATAAATTAATCGTTTTTAAATATTACTATCGGAGTCAATTCTAAATTGAACCAAAAAATACAAAACAAAAACGGAGAGATCTAATGGACTCTTGGTTTAAAAAAAAAACAAGATAGAGTGCCGCAGTCGAGAGTGCTCGACTGCGGCTATACCTTGATCCCAGTCTACGAATACTGTTAAATTCGCCTGATTCAGTCACACAGAGATACGCACACATATACACACTTGTACCGTTAGACAGCGTGAGCTGAAGTCGGCGATGCGTCGGCCGATCTCTCCATATGTGAATATTTGCACTCTTTTGCGAATAACTTCAGTGTTTACGATCCGGTCGATTTGAAACTTTCAGACTAAGTTCAATAATATTTAGTTCGAAATACGTGTGCTGAAAATCTTGTTTAAAATCAAAAAATTACACCTGTTATCAAATTTTTTGATTTGCGGGGAAGGAGGGCGTGGCATCTAAAATTTGAGAAACTGCTTTTTGCGCATCATCAATGCGGAGCTGCATGCCAAATTTCGTGTCATTAGCTGTTAACGTTTAGCCGCCAGGTGACAATACATTTTTCACCTCTGACCATTTTAGCCCATTTTCGGCCACTTCTGAGTCTTATAACTTGGATGCTTGTGATCCGATCGTTCTGAAAGGATTGATTGATGACATCGTCATATTCTCGACACAATTCGAATTATTTTCATAAGAATTGTAGAATTATAAGCACTTATTTAGTTTGGGGGAGACCAAATTAGGATGGACAAAAGTTTTGGATACCATTTTCTGCACGGTATCTATGGGCACCCACGTACCAAATTTGATGACTTTAGCGTACAAATTGCGGCTGTTATATAACATTCGTCACTTTCCCTGAAAATGGAGAGGAGTATCAAAATTTTGGGAAATTCTATAATTTTTTCTAATTATTACATGAATTTGGTGTTGGTCTTAAAGCATAGCTAATATAGGTTAGGGGAATACCATCATCAAATGAGTAAAGCATCGATAGCTAATCGATATTTCGCCCGAAAAGCTGCGCCACAATATCGAAATTAAAAGATATAATAAATTTTCTGCTGTGCTTGGCAAAAAGAGTTATGCTGTTTAATTTTTTTTATGATTTTTTACATTGTTTTACATTTTTTGTTCTATTAAATTAGAGTGCACGTTTCCTCTGGTCTTTACGGTTCTCCAGGACTTAAACATCCTGAGCCCAGGAGTGGTAGTTCTTCTGTTTCTGGGCGGGAGTCTGCTTGCCGAAGGGGCTCTTGGGGTTCACCTCCAGTATGTAGTCGCCCTTCAGGTCGAAGTCGGTGTTGATGCCCATGTAGGCGCGCTTGCCGCGGCCATCGTTCTGCTTGTATTCCTGCAGGGAGTTGGCGGGGACGGCGGGGAAGTTGCGACCGTTGCCTGGGCGGACGGACTCGGCGAAGTAGCGGGTGGCGCGCATGGCGGCCTCGATGATGTTCTGGGCACCGGGCACACCCTGGTTGGGGCCGTTGGGATAGAAGTCAACGTCGCCGCAACGCTGAGGAGTACCCATGGCGAAGCTGGAGGTGTGGATGGCATCAACGAAGTCGGCATCGCCGCGGGACAGGCCGACGAGTGTGTCACGACGCTTGGCCAGGGTCTTTGAGGGGTCCAGACCGGTGATGCGGCGCAGCTTCTGGCCGGTTTGAGCGGTGAATTCCTGACCAGCGGCACCAGCAACATGAGCACCAATACCCTGTCCAATCAAATGGATCACCTCGTTGGGCACGCCCTTCTTGGTCAGTTCAACCAGAGTCTGGCCAACCATGGCACCGGCGGCTTGCACATCGAGCATGGCGAAACGTTTGAAGTTGGAGAGAGTATTGCCCAGGTCAATGATCTGAGCGCAAGGGAATGTGTCGTATAAGCAAGACTGACATCTATCATCGATAATTGGGAATAACTTACGATCAAATTGCCGCTGGCAGTCTTGGCCGATTTCCACTCATCGTTAGCTTCCTCGCTGGAGGTCGATTCGGAATCCTTGCGCATCTGCTGTTGCTGGTTCTGGGCGTTCTTCAGCTGCTCCTGCAGGTTGTTGCGCTGCATGTAGGCTTGCTCCAGCTTTTGCATGGCCTTGCGGACGGTGGGCGTGTTCTGGGGCAGACCAGTGAGCACAATGGTAACCTCATCCTCACCAAAACCAGGCTGTTCCTTGGCCTTCTGCACATAGTTGTTCAGTTTGGCCTCGACACGCTCGCCATTGGACTTGAGGATCCAGACGGGCACATTGCTGGCGCTGGGCACAAAGCTGGGGCTCAGATCGTTCTTGATTTGCGAGATGTGATCTGAAATACACCAAGGAAAGAGCTAGAGCTTAGTGTCCGCCATATTCCACTTGCTGCTAAAGGCACTTACAGAGTTTCTCCATGAGCTGGGCGCCCTTCTCCATTGGCATGTTCTCCAGATTGGCGAATGTGATGTCGTTCAAGGATGGCACATTCTCCAGCTGTTGCGAGCTCAGCCAGTTGGTTGGCTTCAGTTGTTGGTTCTTGTTGGCGGCTGCCGCCACCAGGAGGCAAGCCAAAAGGCAGATTCTCAGACTCATGTTGCACGGATTTCAGCTAACAGATGTTTGATGTCCAAACGAGGATCGGCGTTTGATGCTCTCTCTCCGGCAGCACTCGACTTATATAGTTGCTCCCGGGCCCGAGGAAGTTGCTTGACGGTGTCACAATTTCCCCTTTTTTTTTTGCTGATCTCGGCAAGCGTGTGACGCCGAGTCCAAAGCCAAACCCAAAGGCAACAACAACGATGAAAAGTGTGCACATGCAATCAATCGACCTTATCGCAATGCCCGCCCTTGGGGCCCAGATCTAGGTTCTTGAACCCAGCCCGGCAACCGTTAACAATCTGATTACAAAGTGCATCCCAGGCTAAATCGCTTGATCCTGCAACAAAGTGGGCCGTGGGATGATAAGCCCAAAAAGGCAACTCATTCATCAAATCTACTGCTCCCCAATTATATCACAATGAAGGGTGAAAATTTATATTTATTTTAAATTTATTTATTTCTTAATTTACCAAAAAATTTAATCCTGAAAAAAGCCCGCTCAAAAACCAGTATTTTGTTTCAAATTTAGAAACTTTTAACAACTAAGAAAATGTTATCTTCGGCAATCGTTAGATTACATATTCTTTAAATCTTTTATCTTATATAGAAATATTGTATGTAATAATATTGTATATAATATATCATATTATTACTTATATAATACTCCGATGGCTTTTGAAATTTTGTGGAGCGATTGACAATGAAGAATCTTAAATGTGTGTCAAATTGCAGCTCAAAAGCTGGAAATCCTGTGAAATATGAGCAAAAACAGACATTAAGTTGTACGGCAGATATATTATATAGTGGTCCGATCCGGCTGGCTCTGAGAAATGTGCAGGGTCTTTGCAAAAATTGGCTATATAGCAATTTTCATAAAGGTAGCTAAATAGCTAAGTATGAAGTTTGCTTGGATACAGATTGATAGAGTTATAATTACTTGGTCCAATCAATCAGGATCATGATCATTCTGAAGGTAAGTTTGGGGGATCTGTCATGTTTCTTTCTTTGTATTGCAAGTTTCGGCACAAATAGAATAAATTTTTTCGTAAAAGATTCATCGTATGGATAAAAATTTGGCAGCAAATACAGGTATTTATTAGGTTCTTTATACGGGTATAATATTTTACCAATTACCATATTTTAATGCTCTTTACCTTAAGTTCCTCTGTATTTTGCAGTTTCCTACAATTTTATCAATATCCACAATATGGACTTCGGTTATAAGGTTGCATATTAAGATCAAAATTTAATGTTATAGTTAAGGAAAAAGGTTCCGAAATAATGGAGAACTTTAACTTAGAGTACCAAAGGTATTTGTGCTCTGGTTGCTTTATAATTAAATTGCTGAATTTCGTACTGTTCGAAAATTTTTCAAAAATCTGTATAAAAGTCTGTCAAAACTTCACAGTTTGTCGTCATAATAGTATATGATAGAAAGAGATTTTGGACTTCATAATTTTTTGAGGCATAACTAGGTATAATGCCAAAGTGGGATTATATAATCAAAAATTATACAAATTTGCCGGAATATTTACACCATACAAATATATGTCTCCAGAGAATATATCATTGTCCTATGCCTCCAGAGGGTATATCCTAGTCGTATGTCTCCAGAGGGTATCTCGTAGTCGTATATTCTAAAACCATATCATATACAATGTGTGTGGACCGAATATATGCATATTCATATGAAAAATTTTGCTTAGATTGGCAGAAAACGGTCATATCAGTATTTTTATAGGCTATAAAATAATTGTATATACAAAATATATTATGAATAAAGTTGCATAACGTGAGCTCTATATATAGTCAATATATATTAATGAATTTGGTAACTCGTTAATTTTAAATAATAATTTCACCAGTTGAATAGAGCCAAGTCTGTAGGGTCTTTGTCCATGTCTATAAGGAAGGAGCATTTATTTGGAAAATGAAAATAATGTTAATTTTAATATTCTAATTTTTTATCCATACCAAATATATTCGTACATAGAGGAATGACTTTAGCTGAAATTTGGAATACATCGTAGAACTCCAAAATCTATCAGCAAAATGGTGATCAGATAAAATAATATAGAATAGGTTATGTCCGTCTGTTATCCTGCAATTCAGAGTTTTTCGGCATATTTTTGCGGAACGCCCTAGATTTGGATCATTTCCTTAAATTGCTGTCATCTGAAAGTTATATAACTTATAATAGTGACATAAGATGCACCTTGTTAAAAAATCATCCCATATTATGTGTTCTTAATGGAATTCGTCGTAAGTCTTAGACTTTTAAATGAGGAAAATGCTAGGGTTTAATGTTTTTAGGTGTTCAAAACTCCCTAATTTTAAATTTTTATTTTGTAAATTTTCTAGGTTTTTATACTCGAAAATTTTGAATTCATTTTTGAAGATGATATATTATTATTATACGGTCTACATTTTATGGATAGATTTCGATATGTCGGAATAATGTATAATAGTTTTAAAATGCAATAAGCCGTATTGGAATTTTACAAAACTCTGATGACAATCTACGAAAGTCAAAGGAACAATATTTGAAAGGGCGATTATCCTTTGTGTCAATAAAAGACAATTTTCAGAAAAGTTAAATAATTTTTCGATAAAATGGCCATTTTTATTGCATTTACAGAGCTTTTACATCCTGGTTATATAGCTATAAACTACAGAATGAAATGCACCCCATTTCCACTTTCCCGCAAATGAAGAAACATGTATAACTGCCACAATTATTATCCTAGAGTCAAGAAATTTAATATGTAGGTGCCCATACACGTTATACGCACTATCAAATGTTTATTAAGTGCCCCTAAATTCTACAGTTCTTAGGATACTGGTTTGAATTTTGGATTATATATGTATGACTAATTGTAAGTCGTTAAACTATTCAGAAAATTTAAGAACAATCGAAGTTATGAGACGTAGAAATTTCCGAAAACTGGAGAAATTGGCAAAAGTTGAAAGATGTATTATGTCACCTGGCGACTAAGCTATTATAGCAAGAGGCATCCGAATGGGGACATAGGTTTACATAGATAATGCTCAATAAATATTTTCTCAAATTTTTATGCCACGCCCCTCCACCTAGCAATTTAATGTTTTGATTTTAAATAAAAGTTTTCAGGATAATGTTCTTAACTTACTCTGAAAATTTCGCATAATAACGTAGAAATTATTGGGAAGTGTTAAAAATTCACCTATGAGGAGGGCAGCTGACGCAATGCCGTCCTTAGCGACAATTGGGATCAGGATATCCCCTAGTGAACCTCCTCTACTAGAGCTTTTTTTATTTTGCTTTGTTTCTTAGAATATTTCAGATACAATTTAGGAATGTAGAGATACAGATTCGAATTTCAAGAGACATTTAAAAGTAATGGAAATTATGCATTTATGCATAATGAACATAATGAATGAAAAGTGGAATATTCTTCGAAAACAGTCCGTGTGTACTCCTTTTAGCGACATGGAAAACCCGTAAAAATTTGCCTACCCAAGTTCTTACGATCGCAGAAAAGTATTTGCTATCTTTGAATTTGGAGATCTTAACACATTACTACCTTGACTGGTTCCGATTGATATCCGCTCATTATTTATTATATAGCCAGAACAACCCTATTGGGTCACAGCCTGTAGCACTATGTGGCTTTATATCTGCTTTCTTAACTGAAGAACTTTTAATGCGGGTGGATTTGAAACCCTTCGCAACAACCTAGTTCTAATTCGAGCCCACGATTTGTGTTTGGCGTGACAGTGCGCTATCCACTCGTCCACAGAGGTACCCATAGCATATCTTAATAAAAATAAACCATCCAGATTAGAACATTGAGATATCACTTCAACTAATCCTTCCATGGAAAACTCCAGACTTATAAAATGAACTTTTGAAAAAAAATACATTAATTTATTTTATATCCATTTAAAAGCTACGATTGTCTACAGAACACGTTTGCTAATGTTGGTATAGCCAATGCCCACACATGTCATTAGCACCTTTTGTGCGCCGCGTTCATCGTCGGCATCGTCCTCATCCGCCTCCGGATTCTCCAGTTTAAAAGTTACGGAGAAAAAGTCGCGCAGATGTTGTAGGAAGTGTACGGTGTATGTCGAGAGGGCGCCTAGAACATAAGATACATTCAGTTAGTTGCCATTGGGGAAATAGCAAATCAGCAATGTGGGCACCTGTTAGAAATTTGGACACATGTTTCTGGCCAAGCGCCATGTAAAGAGCAGCCAGCCATTGATAGGCCGAATCACAGCAGCCACCGCGGTAGATTTCATCCAGCAGACGCATGGCGACTTCCTTTCCCAAATCCTCGGGTATGGAGGGCACATCCTGTGGGACAAATGTTATGATATATATAGTAAAATGACAATTTAGTATGCAGTATCCAACGCCTTACCGACTCTTCCCTGGTATTGGAGATGCAGTCGGCCGCAAAGCAAACACCATCTGTGGTCTCGGCTGTCAGACAGATGCCAAAGCCCGGTGAATTACCCGACATTTTGCCACGATTTTGATCCGTGTATATATAAATATCGGGCAGGAACTGCAGCATGCAGCCCTTGGCCACTTCCACTGTGCGATTGGCCATGGCCGGAGACACCTTGCAGGCATAGACTGTGCCCCGCACACGCTTGACCATGCCCTGCTGCTGGAACTGTATGGCACGCAGGCTCTTGCGCACGGGACAGCTGAAGACCACCTCGCCGCCGCCCAGCGGTGCCACACCGCGACGAACCACACGCAGCTCCAGCCCATCGTCGACCAAGAGGAAACGCTTCAGCAACGACAGCGCCGCTGCCTTGATATGATCCACGGATGGCGAATCCTTGCTATTTGTGACACCCCGCAAATTGCACTGCAGTGGCATCTTGCAGAACGGGCCCAGGGCGATGAGCACATCCAAGTAGTAGCCGATGCCGCGCTGCGTGCAGCAATCGTGTTGCACGCTGCCACCGTGCAGCAGGCCGGGACTGAACATGACGCTGGTGCCGGCAGGATTTAGCTCGATTTTCGTGCCGTTCGTCAACTTGTCCAGCAGTCGAATCAGATTTATCTCGTACTCCCGCAGGCCCGGCGCCTGCTCATCATCGGCGCGGATTTGTGTGATTTTCACTGGCTTTCCGCTCAAACAGGACAAAACAAGGCGTTGCTTTAGGAAATTGCTGCCACGATATATGAGGCAATTGCCTTCTTGTGCAAAAGGCGGCATTCTGAAAGCTGATATAAAAACAAGAATGAAAACAAAAACTCGCGCGTTGCACGTGTGTCCAAATTGTCAACAACAGTGCTGGGACTTGTATGATAAGCGCAACTATCGATAGCGATATGGACTAATCGTTATCGTTAGAGCTGAAACACAGAGCGGCTAATATTAATAAAACATAAGTCAACATTAACATTATGTTAATGACTAATTTATCGATAAATTAGTTAGCTACTGTTATACCCGATTTTTGAATGCAAAGATTTTATAAAAAAGTTTTATTGATACCAATCGCTGCTCAAAGGGCAACTATCGAAAATATACTAATTGTTATCGTTAGAGCTAAAAGACGGAGCTGTCCGTATTACTTTAACATAAGCCAACCTAATTTGCCGCATATGTTAAAAGACTGATTTTAGCGACAAATTAGTTAACTACTTATATACAGGATTATTGCAATCGAATATTTACAAGATTGTATAAAAACTTTTATGGAGACGAATTGCTGTTTAAGGATAGGGCAACTATCGATAATATGGACAAATCGTTATTGTTAGACGGAGCTTCCAGTATAACTTTAACATAAGCCAACATTAGCGTTTTGTTAAAAGACTAATTTATCGATAAGTTACTGATATACATGATTATTGACAGCGAATATTAACAAGATTTTATAAAAACTTTTATTGAGTTCAATTGCTACTTAAAGACAGAGGTGCCAATATTGATTAAACATAAACTTTAACATTACTGGTTATGTTAAAACTCATTTATCGATAAGTCAATTAATTATATACCGATATACGCAATCATTGAAAGCAAATATTAATAAGGTTTTATATAAACTTTTATTGAGTCCAATTATGGCTTAATGACAGAGGTGCCAATATTGATAAAACATAAACATTAAAATTGCCGGTTATGCTTATCTAACTTATCGATAAGTCAGTTAATAATATACCGATATACGGTATTAATGAAAGATTTTAGCAAGATTTTGAAAAATTTATAAATGAGAACAATTAATGTTATCAATATAAATGTGTACAAGAAGTCAATATAAGAATTAAATACCAGTTTCAACAAATAGTTCATAAAATAAAGGTGGTAGATTATGCTGTATATTATTATTATTTATGTTCGTTGCACAAAATGCAATAAATATACAATTTACAAATTATTAATTATTATTAATGTGCAATTTATTTATATTTTTGTAAAAGTTTGTTAAATTTTCTTATTACAAATGGGGCGCACCTGCAATGCGCATTTTTGGTGCTATTATTTTTGCCACATCTGGCAACGCCTGGCGTTGAGTGTGACCACTGAGTGTGCGCACGTTTCAGTATATTTTTTGCACAGCGCTGCGTATATAAATAGTTTGCTTAATTGCGGCAGCTGCATTCAGTCACACTCGCCAACAGATGTTACTCTCAGTAGACTTCTCGTCGTGTTCGCTTCGTACGGATATTTGAAAACCAAAACACTCTTAAACAAGTCAAATTCTGATGCTTTCCTGAAACAAAAACCAACATAAATCACATAAAAAACAAAAAGAAAAAAACACAAATTGCAAATCGATTAAGTTCCTGTTGGAAGCAAGAGAGAAGCCTGAGTGCACACTGCGGTTTCCAATTGGACTTGTGAAGGGTGAAGAAGGGTGTAGAAGGGTGAAGAAGATCCTGTTAGATGCCACTGCATATATAATACTTATATACATTTTTTTTAATGCTAAAGCATAACATTTTTTTTTGTACATGTCCAAAAAGTGCATAAAAACCGAATAAAAATAAAAACAACGCATAATTAAGAACAATTTGCATTTTGTTGTTGTGTTGTGCAAACACACACAAACCCACGCAGGAAAGAGACGGCGAGCTACGAGTGCCAGAGCGAGTGCGAGCGAGACAGAGAAGTCATACATAAAATCACGTACATAAGTATATATGTATAAATGCGTACATAGACGACGTACATAGGAATCCCAAAGCCAAAAGCAAGTTGCCAAAAAACAAAAGAAAAGCAAAGAAAAACACATAAGGCGAAGAAGAAGGAGGAGAAGGAAAGGAGTAGAGGGAGAGGCGAAGAGAAGCAGAAAACAGGCTCCAGCAATTGCAGCGCGCCAACAACGCCGCAGTCGACGTCGCTGTTGCTGCAGCCGCTGCATTTAGTTGTTGTTGTTGCAGTTGTTGCTGCCGACGTTGACGCCGCTGCCAGCGCAAAAGAGTACATAAGGAGGCAAAACCAAAAAGAAAAACACGCCGAGGTAAGTGTTATATGCCCACAGCGGGGGGGGCAGGGCAAGTGCGGGGGTAACTACACACACACACACACACACGCGTTATATGTATATAGTTTTTATTGTAAATCTTAATATATATATAAATATGTATATATATATATAAATATCAAATTGTGCATTTTTAAGGGCGCGCAAGGGATGTGCGCGTGTGTGTGTGTGTGTGGCGTACGTGATAAACTCAACCGGTACGCACGCACGCACACAGCCACGCAGGCCCTGCGAGAGGAAAAGAGGGGAGGGGGGGCGATCGGCAACATGCCAGAAACATGCGCCCCGCGCCAACTTGTTTATCTTCTCGAACTTTAAATACACATTTTTCGGCAGACCCGAACAACCTTCCAGCATATTCCATATTGCCATGGCGACTGCCAAAATACCCTGTGACCTGATGTAGCCAAATAGTGGGAAAATGCCCTCAAATCCCTATGTTAAATGTATTTAAATTCACATCACAATACATAAAATATCATAATTGCGCACAAGCTACTTACATAATATTGTTCCCTGTATTTTAAGAGTATATACAAATCAAGTGAATTGGAAAACCAACCAACCTTCCAGCATATTCCAGTTGCCATGGCGACTGCCAAAATACCCTGTAACCTGATGTAGCCAAATAGTGGGAAAATGCCCATTCACATCATAATACATAAAATATCCCAATTGCGTACAAGCTACTTACATAATACAGTCAAACTTCCCTATAATGAATCTTGATGGGACCAGAAAATCACTTCATTATATAGAAACGTCATTATACAGAAATTCTATTTAAATTGGATCGAAAAAGTTGTGTATTTGAAATCAATTCATAATAGGGAGAACTTCATTATATAGAAGTTTACTATAGAGAAGTTCGACTGTATTGTTCCCTGTATTTTCCATAGCTTATAGAAATCAAGTAAGTTGGAAAAATATCTTTTTGGGATTAGTTTGAAATGTTTACTTGTGTATGTATGTTTGACCCAAAAATTTTGTTCCCTGTAGTTTAGCATAGAAATCGAATGAATTGGAAAAATATCAATATATCTTTTTGGAATTAGTGTGTAATATAAACTTACGTATGTATATTTAACCCAATAAGTTTGTTCCCTGTGTTTTTAGATCATATACAAATCAAGTGAGTTGAAAAGATATCAATATCTCTTGTGATTAGTGTGGAATATTTGTATGTTTGACCCAGTAATTTTGTTCCCTGTATTTTTACAGCATATAGAAAATCAAGTGAATTGGAAAACATAGCAAAATTTTGTGATTAGTATAAAATATTTACATATATATGTTTGACACAAGAAAAAAGCCCTCTAAATAATACAAGTTTTTCAATCCAATGATGTGTCGTACCTTCTCGAGTGTATAACAGTTCCTTGCGGTGCGCTAAAGAAAATTTCGAAGAAAAAAACTAAGGAAAACGCTAAGAATATGTTTGACTTTCAGCTATATAATATAGTAGTCAGATCCTTCTACTTATAGATAATAGAAGATGGATAATACCTTATTAAGTGTGTGTGAAATTTCAATCCAAAACTTATTGTTATAGAACAGCTACATGATATAGGGGTCCGATACTCTTGAAATTTTGTATAACAATAGATAGTAAAAATTTATAAGATTCTGCCAAATTAGAATCCGATTTAGGGTTATATGGCAGCTATAAAATATATAAGTCTGTTCCTGGAGCGGTAAATAATAACGAATCTAAAGTGTATATAAGCTTTCAGTCCAATATGACTTTTGCTTATATGACAGCTTTGTGAAATAGTCGTCCGATCCGGTCGGCTCCGACAAATTTGCTGACGCCTAAAAAAAGCCGACCATGTCCCAAATTTCATTACGATAGCTCAGAAACTAGTTAGCTAACAGAGAGTTGGACATGATATAATAATATTTTTCTTCGGAACGTATCATATAAGTAATTTAATTAATCCAAAATTCTGTATACCTAATAGATATATATCTATTGTTGCTTTGGCATATTGCCCATCTCTCGAAATTTCTAGCCTAAATCATCCCTACTTTTCCGAACTGCTCAATTTTTTCTATGGAAAACTTTATAATTCCCCATAGCCATAATATGACCACAAGTGTTTTATTCAAGTTTGTCATAATATTTATCAATTTCCTCGAATCGATTTTTCTGGGAGTCTTACGCTGGTTATACGATCAGCTGTAGTCAAATGACTCTATATCTGAGGCTGAGGACAGTTGGATTCAATTTCGATTGTCAGCGTTTCCAAGACCTACGCATATGATCCACATGTGGTCGAATATTTCCAACTAATCATATACCTATGACGATCTTATCTCATATCACACCTCATCAAATGAAACTATAGTTCAAATATCCATTCGGGAAAAGTAAGTAGCAGTTACAGATTTTGTTGAAGTTTTTATAATCCGATTCCATTTGAAAGCTGTAACTGGCCCTATGAAGTATATATATATATACTTGCTCAGCATATAAAGATTAAGATTAGATTATCTAAAGGTACAAAGCCGGTTTATAAACTTTCTGAAATTATTTTTGTAAACCTTTATGAAGTATACAAAAATGTATAAACTCAATATAAAGATAAGAACGGCGAATTTCTTATCTTATTTTAACTTTATACACTTTTGTCTCCTATATGAAATTATACCAAAAATTTCAGAGCAATCAGAACATAAACATGGAAGTTACCTGATGTAGAAGTTCCTGAAACAGAAAGTTAAAAAGAATCAAAGGTGAAAAACATAGACAAATAGGCGATGGATCAAATTGGGCATTATTATTATATGACCATAATAACCCTATAGAGGAAAACCTGAAGCACTATTTTCCAGAAATTTGGCGTTAACGTTACGAAAAAAATTGATAACTCTTCCAAATGTCAGATTTTTATATTTTTATTCATTTTAGATTTATTTACGGAATGCTGTTCTTAATTCAAAAATTAGCTGAAACTCGGAAAAAAAACACCAAACTATGTCTAACAGGGTATCTCGCAGTCGAGCACATGCTATTTAAGATTTTGGATTCTGTTGGGAAGTAAACAGAAAAGTATGAAAAAACTGCAGATTGTGAATACAGGTGTCAAAATAATGGCTTCAAATACACATAAATATATTATGCAACGATATATGGGTTTTTTTTAAAATTGGGTTATTTATAAATAAGTAAAGAAAATAAATTTTTTTGTTGTTTTTAATAATATATTATGCAACTAAATACAAAACAAAATACCTTTTTTTTCATATTTAGCATTTTGGATGAATTTAGGCTATTTGCAATGTCAAAGAAATATAGCAGTTTTTATTTTTCGAATATTTTTACATTATTTTGAAATAATATACCATTTTTTATTTTGTTTAATATTTCCCAGTATTTTGAAAATATTGGAATTGCCACACTATTTGTTTTTTTAATATTTTCACAGTAATCTGAAATATTTTTTTTTTTCATTTTTTCCCTTTTTTTTTAATATTTTCACAGTATATTTCACAGTATATATTTTGTTTAAAATTTCGAAAATATTGGCATTGCCACAATAGTTTTTATTTTTTGAATATTTTCACATTATTTTGAAATAATATACCATTTTTTATTTTGTTTAATATTTCCCAGTATTTTGAAAAAAAATATTTGGATTGCCACAGCAGTTTTTTTTATTTTCACAGTATTTTGAAAAATGCCATATTTTATTTTGTTTAAAATTTCGAAAATATTGGCATTGCCACAACAGTTTTTTTTTTTTTTTTTTTTAATATTATCACAGTATTTTGAAACAATATACGGTATATTTTGATTTCACAGTATTTTGAAAATATTTGCATTCCTTCAGTGATTTTTATTTGTTGAATATTTACACAGTATTTTGAAATAATATACAATTTTTTATTGTTTTAAATTTTCCTAGTATTTTGAAACAGCATACCATTTTTAATTTTTATAATTTGACAGTATTTGGAAAATATTGGCATTGTTACAGCAGTTTTTATTTTCTGAATATTTTGAAAGTATTTTGAAATAATATACCATTTTTAATTTTGTTTCATAGTATTTTGTTTCCCAGTATTTTGAAACGGCATACCTTTTTTAAATTTCACAGTATTTTAAAAATATTGGCATTGCCACAGCTATATACCAGTTTTCATATCGAATATTTTCACACTATTTTCAAATGGTTGGTTTTGCCATACAATAAAATACCAGTTTAAACTAGTTGAGTTCAAATGTTGCTAGGGAAATTATCATGCGTTTCTCAAATTTACAGGGTAATCATTGCTGCACAGCGGAAAAATACAAGAATGTGTTGTTGTTTTTTGTTAGAGTTGTTGTTGTTGTTGCCGCATACAACATTTTGTTGCGGCTTCTGCGCCCCGCTGTCTGCCCAACATTTTATTTGCGACGCAATTTCGGCAATGCGTCGCTTTTTATGCTCGCTTTTTTGCCATTTTCGCCGAGAGAACTTGAAAAACGAAAACGAAAAGCGAAAAACAATTACAGAAACGCACCGAGAACAACAACAACATAACTACATGCGTATATATATATATATATATGTATGTGTAGTGGTGTGGTTAGGGAGGGGAGTGCGAGGGGGTATTATGTTTTCATGTTATAAACACAGTCAAATTTGTTGTTGGCGGGGGTGGAGCTGGTGGACTGGGCCGTGGGTTGGGGGCGTCGGGGAGTTACGCCATGGCACAACAAGTGAAAAACAGAAGCCGAAATTGTCGAATCACAACAGAAAAACAACAACAACAACAATAAGAACGCAATGCGGTAATAACCGCTTAGAAAGTTTGTAAAAGGGAGAACAATTTTCAAGGTTAAACCGGGCAAAACAAACATAAAACCGGTTACAGCATTCAAATATACATATATACATTTATATACACACACAATGCCTATGTATAGCAATGTCCTATGTGTGTGTGTGTGCCGTGCTTTAAAAGAAAATGAACAAGTGACAACAGCGACGCAATAAACATGCTTGGTAGACACACACGCACACCCAATATATATACATAAATACATACATATATATGTATAGCTTTACATAAAGCAAAGCCAAATCAAATAAAAAGCAAAAGCTGTTGCTCAATGGATTAACTGTTAATCAAGCTTATGGCTTGACAATGGTGACTTAACCATCATTTTTTGGTGTAAAAATTTGAATTTGAAAACTGAATCAGAGTTGTATTGCAATATTTCTAACGATATTTCGATATATGCATATATCGCCATATGCACTTCTCGCTTTTTGTGCACTATCAATCTTAAATATTTGACTTTGAATAATGAGTCAGAGTTGTATTGCAATAATTCTATCGATATTTATATCGATAAGCACACAAAGACTGAATTTTAAATATTTGAATTTAAAAAATGAATCAGAGTTGTAGTGCAATATTTCCATCGATATTTTGAAAAATGCATATATCGACATATGCACACAAAGACTACCATTTTTTAATAATTGAATTTGAAAACTGAATCAGAGTTGAACCGCGATAATTCTATCGACATTTCGATATATGCATACATCGATATATGCACTTTTCTCGCTTTATGCACACAGACTATCAATTTTAAATATTTGAGTTTGAAAAATGAACCAGAGTTGTAGTGCAATATTTCTATCGATAATTCGATTTATGCATATATCGGCATATGCAGTTTTCCCGCAAACTATCAATTTTATGTATTATATACAGTTTTATGCGGAAATCATAAATAATTACAGAACCCAGTTTAGTATATTTTCTTCCATTTTATATTGTCAATATATTTACTTGCATTTGATGTCCTTATAATTTTCGCTATCGATGTCAATATATTATAAGCACATACCAATGCTATCGATATTTTTTCAAGTTTATTTCAACACAACAGTCTCGCTTTCATACTCACAAACAATCGATCTCATTATCGGTACGAGATCTGTCTTATTTTGTTTTTATATATTTTTTCACTGATTTTTTTATTATTTATTTCTTGTGTTTTTCTATATTTTGTTCTGTCATCTAAATTTTCTTCAATTGTGAAAATTCATTCAGAAAACTAAAACGTATATTTATCTAAACAATCTGCTGAAGATTCCACACACTGGCAGATTATCTGTTTATATGATGGTAAACCAATTTCGATGAAACTTGACCAAAATGTATAAATCACTCACAAACCTGTATTTGGTGAGTTTGAACTTGATCTCAATGCATTTTTAGAGAACCACAAAGAAGTTTTCATACAAAAATCCATCTCAATTTTGGTGGATCCCCCCATTATTCCGAACTCTGACCCACTGACCGAGTTGCCATATTTGTAGGCCTAATTCGATTAAAACGGTTGCATTTGACAACATATCGTTCTTACGGCATGGAAAATGCAATATATAAATATTAATACGCTGGATGGTATCCTAAGTAGCTGAAAAACAAGAGGAAACCTAAACAACATCCATTAATTTTTTTTTTTAAGTTTTGACACTTGAGGCAAATTTTCTTTCGGAAAATTCTGCTGGAAATTTTAGAAATCGGCTTTAAAAATGGTGCAGTTTTCTAAGAAATTAACTGATATATGATTTTAGTAGACCATTTCTTAGCTTGTTCAAAATTGAGGGGTTTTTCACTAAAAATCTCTTTTGAAACTTCATGAAAAGAACTTGCTGTCATCTTAAACTGAGGCAATATTATCTTTGGTTCAACAAAGAAAGTTCGTTATTAAGAACTAAATATTTATAGATGTGAAATGTGGTTGAGCAGGACTTATAGTTGATTGATATCTGTATGATATAGTGGTATAGTTGATTGATAGCTATATGATATAGTGGTCTATTCCGATCAGTTCCGACAAAACGAAGGAACTAGTTTGGATATATATCGATTATTATTATATAGCCGTAACAATCCTATTGGGTCAAAGCCTGAAGCACTATTCGTCTTTATTTCTGCTTCCTTCACTGAATAACTTTTTTTTTACGTGGGTGGATCTCAAATCCTTCGCCAGAACCTAGTTTTTCTACGAGGTTTATGCCTATCGACATGAGTGGGACTCGAACTCCCACCTCTTGTGTGGCGGATCAGTGCGGTATCCACTGGTCCACTGAGGACTTATAGTTGATTGATATCTGTATGATATAGTTGTATAGTAGATTGATAGCTTTATGACAAAGTGGTCTATTCCAGTCAGTTCCGACAAAACGTAGGAACTAGTTTGAATATATATACAGTCGAACTTCTCTATAGTGAACCTCTATACAACGAAGTTTTTTCCTATTATGAATTAATTTCAAACACACAACTTTTTCAAGAATTTCAAAGATTAACTATGTTCCTCAATCAGTATAAATATTAAAATTTTGTTATCGATTTGCGATTAATTTTTGCATAAAGTGGCAATCACAGGCATTGCCAGATATCAACGATTTGGTCACTTTGTTCGTTGGTCCATTGCCAATTCGATATTATTGCCAGATTGACCACTGTGTGATGTTATGTATAGCACCCGTCAGCAGCTGGAAAAGCACATAATATACATATGTGTAGTATATATGCAGTCAGCATGTATTCCTTTTTGTTGTTGTTTTTTTGGTAACTTCGCTTCAAATTATCTTATTGGGAAGAAGCGAGATGGCAATAATGCTAGCCTATTTCCTTTTTGGTGAGGGTTGAAAATGCTAACGGTTCTGTGCGTGTGTCTCTGTGTGTATGTGTGTGTGTGTCCTGACCTTGAATTTGCCCAGGCAAAAGGGAGTTGTATATATGTAAGAGCAGCCTCTAGCATATATACATACATACAAACATCATGTACATAACAAATGTGCGGCAAAAAACTAAGACGCAGTATCTTTAGGGGTATGTATAGGTATGTATATATGTATTCGAAACGGTAACGTGTTCCAATCAGTTGCCTGGTGTGTGTGTGTGTGTGTGTGTGTGAGTAGTTATATACCTATATATGTATATGTGTTGCCTTATTAGTTCTATTTTAATTTGTTTACGCATTAAAACATTGTTGCCATAAATAGATATATATGTATGTCTATGATAAATAATAAATAGTTTTATATAAAGATTCAGTTTTCTAATCAGTTTCCGCGTAGTATATATCCATATACATATGTATCTCTGCTATCTTCCGTCTCTTCCTTCCTGCCCCCTCACATTGTTGTCCTTTCGCCTTGCGCCTGCGATCACATGCTCCCCCCATGCGCAAATTTATCGATAACATTAAGCTCATGTTCAAGTCAAATTCAAGTGCGCCGCGCGTCTGACATTGGCCGCGGCGTTTTCAGACCTTCCGCAACAAGCAACGCGTTAGGACGGGACCCGGCCGCGCCGCCAACTGTTAGGAAAGCGAAAAGAAAATGCGCACATTATTTTTCTTGGAGGAAAACTAGGAAAGTAAAAGTGTTTGCACACAACCAAAGTGAGTTTACATTGTGGGTAGTCCAGCAAGTGATTTCCAATTGTACTACGACGTATTATTATCGGTTTTCTAAAATTTACATTATTTTTGTTATACTCTTTTCAAAGTGTTATTGGTATTGTGTTGAAGTTTATATTCCATACAAAGTATTCCTTATAAGTCGTATATGGTATGATCTGGAGGAATACAAATTAAACCATTGCAACAAATCCGTCTGTCTTGTGCACAGCGCTTGATTTTATTCACTTTTGGCACATCTTTTCGGAACCGGCCGGTTCGATACAGGTATATCACATAGTTGGTATAAAACTAAAACTCAATTTAGCCCATACTTCGCTTGTTTTTCACGCTATTGTTACGAAATTTGACATACACTTCAATTTCTTTACCATCAGCGGTTTTTCAGAATTTCAGAAGTATAGTGTCATTATTTCATATAGTAACTGAGGGGGCCTCGTTGGACCAGTTAATAGCGCACTGTCTCGTCAACCAAGAGGTCGTGGTTCTAGCCCTACTCATGTCAATAGCATGACCCTTCTATGGAAGAAGAAACTAGGTTGTGGCAAAAAAAAATCTTTAGTAAAGGAAATAGTAAAGGAAAAGTGATAGGGTAGTTATGGCCTTATAATATAGTCGAACTTCTCTATAGTGAACTTCTATACAATGAAGTTCTCCTTAATATGAATTGATTTCAAAAACACACAACTTTTTCGTTCCAATTTAAATGCATGTATCTATCATTTCTGTATAATGGAGTTTCTATATAATGAAGTGATTTTCTAGTCCCGTTCCCCAAGGTACATTATAGGGAAGTTTGACTGTAATTGTAATAACTGCCATGCAACTCCTCTGGGTTTCAAGCTATTGGATTTAAATTTAAGTTAAACCTATTACATATTATCTATTGTTTCACCAAATTTCAAAAGAATTGCTCTATAAACACTTTCACTTTTCATTTTATTTTTGTAGTCTAAAGAGAACTATCAATAACTTGATAAGTATTTATTAGATACTGTTGGGGCAAAGAATTGGATTAATTAAATTTTTATATATATATGTCCTACCAACTTCGAAAGAGTATGATATCTTCGGTTTGTCCAAGATAATGCTTTTTTGATAGCAACGAAAATCATCAAAAAACAAATTTATGCTTTTATTATGGTCAAGTTCTAATTGTCTTTCACAAAAAACTTCTAATATTTCGATATATATAATATACACCATGTTTTTGGGGGTAATTATTTTTAATGTGCATTCAAATATTGGGTACAATTAAGCGAATTAGCTATACTGCGAGCTATATAGCTTAATGCGCAGTAGCTTAATTGAAATTTGGAACTAACTCTCAGATCTTGTGCATAGTACATAGATATATATAGTATATAGTGCCGAAACGAAGTACAGTGATTGCTCTTCGTGATGGGTTCGCGAGTTGATAGTTTATATAGAGTTATTTACTAATTTTACAACTAATCCTATCCTTTTGCAGTTAATCGAAGTGGTAATAGGATAATATAAAAAAGGAAACGCAAGGATATCAAAGCACCTGATAATACAGTACAATTAAACAACCCCCACATTACACAAGGAGAAAGAGATAAAAATAGAAAGAGAGACGTTACGCAAAGGGAAGCAAAACTATTCATCTGAAATTGTTGAAAAAACAAAAGAAATAACTAAAGCAACGGATCATCGTATCAAGAAGTCCAATAACAAGTATACCACGATACAGTAATACTTGAAAGAGATCGAAGAAGGGTTAGAGCAGTCGATCGAGTGGGTGCGGGCATCAGAATGGAGCTGGAGTCAAATAAACACGCTAACGGCGACGTTTCCAACGGGGGCTCCGATTCAAAAGAAAGCTCCGTGGAACGCGAGCTGAATGGGGAAATCGAGGCGGTGGAGCTGAACGGGACCTCATCGAATGGGCATATCAAGAAACCTCTGCCCGTGGGCGATGGCCACGACGGGCGCGTCAAACGTAAGGCCAAGCGCCTTATCCAAAGACAGAACAGCGGCAGTGGCTCAGCAACTGGCCTGAGCAATGGTGTCGCCGCTCCGAGTTCGGTCAACTCGTTATCATCGCTCTCGAATGGCATGCCATCGGGCGGTACTGGGTATGTGGTGCCGCATCGTCGCTGGAAGAATAGCCGTAGATCGCGCAATTTGACCCGTGGACGTGGTTTGCCCAAGAAGGGCGGCGCTGGCGGCAAGGGAGTTTGGGGGCTGCCCGGCTCGGAGGCTTTGGCCGAAGTCTATGAGGATGAGAATGATCCTAACTATGATAGCGAGTGCAACGATCGCAACGTGGAGCTACGCGAGGTTATTACCGAAATAACTCCGGAGGAGTTCTTCAAGATGGCCGAACCAATTGTGCTGGAGTATTACGAGCATGGAGATACACACGAGGTGGCCGTCAGCTTCGACGAGATACTACAGGGACCGTTGCGCGAGCACATCACTAGCATCCTGGTCGAGATAGCCCTGGATCATAAGGACTCACAGCGCGAAATGACGTCTGTGCTCATTTCCGATCTATACGGACGTGTTATCACTGGCAAGGATATTGAGAAGGGCTTCAATATGTTGCTGGCCAATCTGCCCGATCTCATACTTGACACACCCGAGGCGCCAGTCATGCTGGCCAATTTCATGGCCCGGGCCATTGCCGACGACTGCATGCCCCCGAAGTTCGTCAGCCGCCCGGAGGAGCACCAGCATCTCAACGAGCATGCCGAGCAGGCGCTCCGCCGTGCCGACGCCTTGCTGCACAAGCAGGTCTGGGCCCATCTCGACAATGTTTGGGGCATGGGCGGCCCGCTGCGCCCCGTCAAGACCATTACCAAGCAGATGACCCTGCTCCTCAAGGAGTACCTATCGTCTCGCGACGTGGCCGAGGCACAGCGTTGCCTGCGCTCCCTCGAGGTGCCCCACTACCATCATGAGCTTGTCTACGAGGCCATAGTCATGACCCTCGAGTCCATCAGCGAGACCACCGAGGATGCTATGTGTAAGCTACTCAAATCTCTGGATCTAACATGCCTGGTACTTCCAGCCGGCATGGAGCAGGTTAGTCCTCCACTCATATTATCGATTATCAATTGCTCCAGTTCCAAAAATAGCTATACATATTATATTATATTATTGGGAGGAAGCATAGCATGGAAAATCCCATGCTAAAGATAGCCTCGAGAATATAAGATTAGATATACCGAAAAACACAGTCGTAAATTGGTGACCGACCGGCAGGCAGGCAAACCACCAACCCAACAGTTCTCTTCAAGAACTAAAAAAATCAAATAAAATAATGCGCCATTAACTAAAATAGATGAGAATCGTTGCAAACTATAGAATATATATGTATGTAGGTGCTGTATTACGCACAGTGGGGGAGAAAACCGAAAATCCGACTACAACTGGAACCAACAGCTCGCCGGAAACTGCAATAGGTGCTTGAATCTGTTGACGTGTTATATAAGACACAGGGTACCCGAGTTCTATTAGTATCATATTAACATTTAGCGGTATGCAAATTCATTGTAATATTAGATTTATCTAGAAAATTGTTATGATTTATATTACATGAAAGACAGGGGGAAACACCAGGAAATTAGAAACTAAAAAGACAGAGGTAGAAAAAATTGGAAAGACCAGAAAAGTATATAGAGTTCATTATATCACGAACCCGGTTCGCCTCAAGTATTTAGAGTCTTGTTCCTTCGTACTATATAAATGTTCTTTTTTTTACTTTCATAAATTGAACTGATTATAAAACTTATCCAAAATTTTCATGAAGAGGACTTATAAAATAATTAGAAAATTGTCCCAAAAACATTAGTTATAAAATTATATATAATTATCATAAATTTTACGTACAGCTTCAAAAAAATATTTTATTTAGCTTTTCCCACAATTTTATATTATATATTAGAAGATAAAAAAATAAGTTTTATAAAATTTTAACTATATTTTACCAAACACCTCTAATATTTCAAGGAAAAAGCTAATATCTGCTTGTCATGAAGACGACATTCCGGCATTTTTAGATAAAACGTGAATCTATTATGCAAATCTTATGAAATTTTCAGAAAACATATAGATTTTAGGATTCTGTTATATGGATAGAACATCATTTAAATACAGTTCCAATTATATGAAATCTAGCAAAAGGAAATTGTTTGTATAGATATATTGCTTTACATTAATAACTGTCAATTGCAATCTAGCAAATTCATCCAAAATTTTATGAAATGTAATTGCTTTATTGGACATATTGGACGACTATTTAGATATTTATTTTTATTTGAAATTGAATTGAAAAAAAAAAAATTAAAGCTGGCGATACTAAATATCGTTGGCTTGCGAATAAAAAGTTCAAGAACAGAAAAGCTCTTGTTTTATTCGATGAGACTTAAATTGTGGAATTGCCATTGCGATTCTATCTGAAATTTTAAGAAAAGCTGAATTCTCAATTCAAAACAAGACTTGATACTATATATAGATATGTTGGTTGCTTTCGGTAATTTATCTAAAAAAAATATTAGGATATAGGATATTATATAAAAATATTAGTTCTTAAAACAAATTGTTTTAATATATAAATATGATAAATATTAGGGGTTTTCCTTAAAATAAACTGTTTTCATAGCAAACTTAGGTAAACAAATATTAGGGGTATTTCTTAATAAATGAGAAATATTAAGGGTATTCTCTAAAATAAACTGTTTTAATTGCTTAAACGAATATTAGGGGTATTCCTTAAAATAAACAGTTTACATAGCAAGCTCAGGTAAAAAAAAATGTTAGGAGTATTCCTTAAAACAAACTGTTTTCATAGAAAACTTAGGTAATCAAATATTAGGGGTATTCATTAAAATAAACTGTTTTCAGAGCAGCAAACTTTGGTTGACAAATATTAGGGGTACTCCATAAAACAAACAGTTTTCATAGAAAACTTGGGTAAACAAATATTAGAGGTAAAACAAACTATTTTCATAGCAAATTTAGGGTATTTTGGGGTATTCCTTAAAATAAACATCTTAGTAGCAAACTTGGTTGAAAAATATTAGGGGTATTCCATTGAACAAACTTAGTTCTAGTGATAATATAGAGCCTAAGGCCATGTATATAAATTACTTTCACTTTTTATGCGCTTATTTATAATTCTACTGTTCCCTCTCTGTCTCTATATAGGGCTTTATGAGAGTCTACGATGATATGGCGGACATTGTGCTGGATGTGCCATTGGCGTATATAATACTCGATCGATTTGTGGAGCGTTGTGCTCACGCTGGCTTCCTAACCGACAAGATAATCAACAGTGTGCCATCTCGGTAAGTACGAAACCTGTTAACCCCTCCAACCCTTGGAACGACACGCCCCCGCCCTATATGATCAGTTGGGGAGCCGCGTGGGTGTGGTGTAGTGCGGTGTGCCCACTGTGCTTAGCCCGGCGGCCGGCCGTAAACCACAAACAACAACACCAACAACAAAAACAATAAACACACAAATGAAAACAATTCACTTTTACGTAATCTTGTCAGCCCTCCCCCCACCCCGTCCACAATATCTATGTAGACTATTATTATTTTAATTTTTCTATTTTTTTTCTATATTTTGTTTTTTTGTTTTTCATTTTGTTATTGTGCTGTGGCTGTGCCTTATATACATATGCACATATATGCATAGCTCGCTTATATACATACATAGCTTTATATATTTGTATGTGTGTATATATGTATTTGTGTTAGTTTGTTTTTGCTTCGTCAAGTTGTTGTTGTTGTTTTAGCCGGCTTTTTTCGCATTTTACGCTTCTCCTTCTTCGCTTTGTTCTTGTTGTTTATTATACCCTGATCACATTTGAGAAATGCGAAGAAGGGTATAATAGTTTTGTTGCAATGTATGTAACAGAAGGAAGCGTGGCAGACCCCATAAAGTATATATATTCTTGATCAACATCAATAGCCGAGTTGATTTAGCCCTGTTTGTCTATCCGTCCGTCTGTATGAACGCGCCGATCTCGGAAACTACAAAAGCTACAGACTTCAAACTTGGCACGAAAATCCGTGTAGAGCATACGAAATACGATGCCTCGCCCCCTTCGGCCGATAATGGATAAAAACTATTTTCCATAAATTGGCCATAACTTTGACATTTATAATGAAATCGACATCAAATTCGGCAATTTGGGTAATGATTAGAAACTGCAGAATGAAATTTCCCAAAATTTTGATACACACCTCCATTGTTCCGGAAAGTGACGAAATGTATATAGCAATTTTCATGCTAGACTCATCAAATTTGGTTTGTAGGTGCCCGTAGATACCATGCAGAAAGTGCCATTCAATTTTTTCCATCCTTATTTTGTCCCTCCTAAATTAAATAAGTGTTTATATTTTCTACAATTCATAACATACTGGTTTGAATTCCTTAATATGTATTTATGACGATATCATCAACCAATACTAAAAACTTCAGAACGATCCGAGCATAAATACCGAAGTTTTCAGACGCAGAAGTGGCCTAAAACGTTCTAAAATGGCAAAAGGAGAAAAATGCATTATGCTATGCTACCTGGTGGCTAAACGTTTATAGCTAGGGACACGAAATTCGGTATATAGGTTCGCAATGACGATGCGCAATTTGCAGTTTCTCAAATTCTAGATGCCACGTCCCCCTCCCCGGCAAATCAAAAAAAATTGATAACAGGTGTAATTTTCTGATTTAAAACAAAATTTTCAACACACATATTTTGGAATGTATTTTGAACTTACCCTGAAAGTTTCAAGTTTATCGATTAATAATGGCAGAAGTTACTCGCAAAAGAGTGTAAAAGCTAACCTAACCTAAAGGCGGCCGACTTCAGCTCACGCTGTCTAACGGTATAAGTGCGTATGTGTGTGTCTGTGTGACTGTATTAGGCGAATGTAAAGGTATTCCTCGACTGGGACCAGGGTATACCCGCAGTTGAGCACTCTCGACTGCAGCACTCTATCTTATTATTATTATGTATGTCGGTCGGTCGCTCGGTCGGTCGTTTGTTTCGTCGTCCGCATTCGTTATTAGTTTCGCTGTTTTTGTTCTTTTGGTTCTGCCTTGCTTCATTTTCTTCTCACATTTATATATATGTATGTGTGTATGTATAGTGCGCATGTGTGTGTTATGTGTTCGTCAAGTGTTTGCGTCAGTGTGCGTGTGTGTGTGTGTGTTGTGTGTATGTATGTATGTAAGTTATGTTTGTGTGCGTCTGTTTATGAAATTTCTATTGCGCAGTTTGTTTTTTGTGCTGGCTGCGGCGTCGCGTCGCTGTCGGCGTCTGTTTGCTTGGCTCGGCTTTGGCTTGGTTGGGGCAGTCGCAGCAGTTGTTTGTGGTGGGGCCGGTTTTATCAGGCGCCGGTCGGTTGCTTATTTACTTCTCTATGTACAGCCTGTATATAGCCACACACTGGTACTAACACATATTGCCTCATGTCGGAATATTCCTCAAGCAAAACATTATGAGTCTCTGTCCACATATACTGAGTACTTCAAACACATGCACTTACTATGCACAAACTACTCGTTGCAGATGGGTATCGATAAATATGCTTGCAATTATGGATCAGCCTAAAAGCTGTAGAAAGTATCGCATTAAATTTTAAATAATTTCAAATTTCATAAATATCGATATTTTCAGCTAAAAGAATCAATTTAATGAAAAAAAAGACTAATTAAACAGGAGTACAAGATTTTGTGGATTGAATATTTTTAGCCGTTTTTTTACTTACTAAATTGAGGTCGCTGATATCGAGCCTGGACTTAGTTTTTCTCAGGTCGAATTTTAGAGATATCGAATTTTACACTACACTACATAAATTGCAATAACTTGATAACAGTATATAAAAATAATATATAACTATATTCTGTATAAAAAAATATACGAAAATCGACATCCCTTTTGAATCGTTTATACACTAGTTTTTGATACGCCAAGCAGTTTCAGGGAAATCGATAAAGGTTTATGGAAAAAATCAAGAATTTCCAAAAAAAAAAAAATTTTTTTTTTTTAAATTATTAAAAAAAAAGTTGACCCAAATATCGAGATCTTAGTCTTAAAAATATTATATATAATATATTTTACATCAAATGAGCTTTATTTTATCCCAATCGGTGGACAAATGAAGAATGAAAAATGGGTCCATCAACTTCGATCATAATCGTAAGAAATCTACTGAGGTTCTAGGTGCTGAGGTCTATGGTCCAAATTTCATGAGAATTTTTGGGAATTTTCATTTTCCAGTTTCCATTCATTATCCTACTTACCAAATTTGGTGTCGATAGAAAAGTTATGGCCATTTTATCGAAAATCGTTTCTATCGATTATCGGGCGAATGGGGCGTGGCATCAAAAATTAAACTTAATGAAGTGTTGAGCATTTGATAATACTACGCATCAGAACGATGGGGTCATAAATGCCGCATTAGTAAGACTTAGAAGTTACCGAAAACGGGCACCTCGCCCAAAACATAAAAAATTCGAAGTATAAAACAAGATTTTTCAACACACGTTTTTTCTAATATGGTTCGAACTTACACTGAAAGTTTTAAGTCGATCGGAGATAAGATAGAATAGGTCTATATTTAGTAATTGATCTATTAATGATATATATATTGTTTTATTCCATAATGATCTCAACATAATTATTTGATACTCTAACATTATAAATACAAACTATGACTAAATATGTGTATTAATTTGATAGCTGTCGTTATATATACATATATGAATGATGATATTTGAATGAAATGATAACGATATGGGTTTATTTATCAAAACAAAAATATATCTACGGACTTGAAACATAATTGAGTACTTCAGAAGGGCGACAAACAAACACGTTGTGTACTTGTGTAGAGTATACGAGTATCGATGTCGTAAAGAATTGAAGAGTTGTTTATTATTTATTATAGAATTTTCATAGATTGTCGAGTTTTGTTGTTGTTGCTGTTGTTGTTGTTTATGTATCACACCACCTGCTTTGTTTGTTTGTTAGACTTGTTTTTCTTTTGCTTTTTATTATTTTTAACTTTGAGTCATGCACACAAACATACATACATATATAGTATATGTATATACAAACATTGTGCCTATTTATGTGTGTGTTTGTTTAGGTATATCGATATTGTTTATCGCTGGGCGCACCTCCACTTAAAGCGCAACAAAGTTAGCATTGATGTTAAGTGGTTGTGTTGCTGCTGCTGCTGTTGTTGTTGTTTATTTGATTGGTTGGTCGCTGGGTGGTGGTGGCGGTGGTGCTGGTGGTGCTGGTGTTGGTGGTGCAACAACCTGCATGTGGCTCAAGATCGCAAACGCCATGGAGAAGGTAAAAATGGCGGCCAACTAAGCGACTGCCAACTACCGACTGTCGACCAGTGTTGCCATAATTGTTTGCGCAAAAAACGCTAGATTAGCAACAAAAAAGCAAAAAAAAAAAACCAAAAAAACCTTTTCAAATAAAATGAGCTTTATTTTATATCAATCGGTGCAAAAATGAAGGAGTTATTGCCTAAAATGCTCCAATTTGTATGGGTCCATCAACCTCTTAAGAAATCTGCTGATATAAGCAGCATATTAAGATATAACAAATTTTTTAATGCCACTTATTAGGGTCTATGGGCACCTACATACCAAATTTCATGATTATAGCAAAATTGTGGCTCCTAGACACATTTCCTCACTTTCCGGGACAATGGCGGCGGAGTGTATTTTGCAGTTTCCATTCATTATCCCATACAAAATTTGGTATCGATAGCTTTATAAATAGAAAAGTTATGTCCATTTTATCGAAAATAGTTTTTATCGATTATCGGGCGAATAGGGCGTATCATCCAAAATTAAAAAATAATCTTGATAAAGGGCAAAAAAGTTTAAAAAAAAGCGAAAAAACCCAAAAATCATTTTTGGAAGCCAAAAAAAAATCCCACATTTTTTTTATCGACAGCCTCTTTTGTCACAGGAAATATTTTAAGATGTTCCGATCATCCTTATGAAATTTTATGGTATTATATGGTATTGTATTGGCTGCAAACCGGATATAGAATAAATAAAGCTAAATTAGTGTCCAAATCTGGTGGGAAAAACGCTAAAATGGTAACACTGGTTATAAGAATTGATATCGATAATGCTTTAGTGTTGTCAAATGCATGAAAACAAAAAAAAAACGCGCAGAGCTACTCGCGACAAGTGAAAAAAACGCTAATTCGATTTAAAGTAAAGCTAAATTAGCGTCTTCCCGCTGTTTAACAATTTTGTCGGCAATCCCAAAACCCAAATCTGGTGGGAAAAACGCTAGGACAACAACACTGCTTTCGACTGCAGTTGCTGCTGCTGCCGCGGCTGCTGCTGTTATCGACCTGCTCTGCCACACCCACAAAACAGCAGCAGCAACAAAAACAACAACAAAAAGCAGTAACCCAACAGACAGTTGTCGGGCGGTCTCTGGGCAGTTGCTGTTGTTGTTGCTATTGTTGTTGTTGTAAGTTTAGCTGCCATTTGCAGTTGCGCTATTGTTGTTGTTGTTGCTGTAACAGCATTTTGCATTCGCCTTGGCTGCGGCTGTTGCTCTTTGGCACTTAACATGCTACAACAAAAACAGAAACGACAACAACAACAACAGAAACATTCACTTCGACACACACACAAGCACACACACACACATAGGCATAGGCAGAGACTAGTTGACAAACTATGACTGACTCGTTAAGCAATACCCTGTATACAGCAGCATGAACTGTTGGGTATACTAAAAAGTGCCCACCATACATCCAATTCATAGGTTGTATAGATTATATGATAATAGCCATTTTTTTGTAAGATCTCAGTTTTCGGCCTCCCGAAGACTTCTAAACTTTTGCTATGATCTATGATCATTCTACTTTAAAAGACAGCACAGATATTGTTATATGAGACATATTTTCGGTGTTTATGGGTCGATGGTTTTGAAATTTTGTAGATCGCTGAATAAAGAAAAGTATATAAAGAAAAATCTTAGTTTTTAAAAAATTTTAAGCAATTGAGTAGAGATTTTATTCGGTTCCCCGAAAACTTCAAACTTTTTTCCATATGCTACAGATGTACTGGTTCAGTCTACTTTAAAAGACCGCATTAAAGTATGAGATTTTGTTTCAATTTCTTTGTCATCTGCTGCATAAAATTTTGAAGAGCCATATTTTCCGTGTTTATTTTTGGAAATGTTTGAAATTTTGGATCGATAGATAATAATAAATATTAAATATATAGAAGAATACAAGGCAGTACTATATAAGTAATATGAAATAACTCAAAATTTTTTAATGTATAAGGTTGATCATGTTAAAATAGAGTTCCGCCTGAAATTTTGATTTATTTCAATTTACAGAAGATTCCGAAGATTCCCGATGTTTCCATGCATCGAAAGCATGAAAAAAATATAGACATAAAAATCGTCTTCTTTTACATGTAAAAACCGATCAACCGATCGTTTTGAAATTTCGTGGATCGATAGATAATAAAAAATATAAATTATATAGAAAAATACAAGGCAATATCATTGAATATAAGTAAAAATAACTCCAATTTTTTTAGTTAGATGTAAATATTTTATTGTAATTTATAGAGTATTACCGATATTTGCGATAAAAATATAGATCAATTTTTCTAAAATGTTATCAAATGAATGAAATTTGTCTCGATATGGATATGATAAGCTGGTATTTAAAAGATTTGTGGAAGTATATATAACCATATCGACTAGATCCTTTTTGGAAAAGTCGTATACCCGTTCATTTTAAATTGCTTAAAACGAATATGTTTAATAATTAAATCACTTGACTTCTATATTTGCATCTAATTTGAATTTTTGCCATGGAATTGCAATGACAAACATTCTCCCTCTATCAAAGGCGATCATCTCGTAAATATCTTTTCTTTATTGACCTGCCGTACACTCCGATCATTTCAATTGGAATCTATTGCATCAATTAAGATAGGGCATATATACATATAACTATGTAAGTTATTGAAAAGGCAATTCTACATATAGCGCAATTTCGTAAAAGTTCAAATCTATGGATCTATGGATTACTAACTATGATCTCATTGAAAGTTTCAACGTCTATTAAGTCAACATAATCATAAATTACCGCGCCTCTTTTATTTCTTATGGCACGCAAATCGAAAAATGTGTATGATCGGTGCATTTTTTAGTGTATTGGTTTGAATTTAAATTTCAATATATAAGATAATGCCAAGAAACTATTCTGAGAATTTCAGAATGTTTGACTAATAAGTTATTTGAGATTGTCCAAAATAACATAAACGTAGCCTAAATCAATGTTGCGAGCTATCTTATAATGGCTTTATACTCAAATTTGATACACACCTAAATTTTTGTATAACCTAACACTATTCAATTTCAAAAGAAATGAAAAACTATATCAACTAAAAGTTGGTTTTAAACATATTTACCATGTTTTTCAAGCTATGGATTTGAACGTTCGCATACAATTTTGATTATTTATTATCTATCGCCCCACTAAATTTCACAAGGATCTGGGAGACTATATTACATATATAGCTACTATTTAACATAAAGTCGGTTCTCTACATATTTCAATTTTGAAAGTTCGCACACACTTAAGATTCTTTACCATCTAAAGGTTATTGTTATTATATGGCCATAACAACCCCATTGGGTCAAAGACCGAAGCATTATTTTTCTTTATTTTTGCTTCCTTCACTGAAGAACTTCTTTTTACGTGGATAGATTTCAAAATCTACGCCACAACCTAGTTTTTCTAGGAGGGTCATGCCTATCGACATGAGCGGGACTCGATTTTGCACCTCTTGTTTGGCGGGACTGTGCACTATCCACTGGTCGACCGAGGCGCCTTAAGGCCCCAACTAAAGGTTCACTGAATTTAATAATTGAATTGGAACATATTTACCATTTACAAACTTTCTTTATAATATAATGTAGTATGCAATTTTCGTCTGTCTCTTTTTCATATCTATTAGATATAGTATATATCGAGTGTCTTGGAAATCCTTAGTATAGAATCGCGATGAAAGAGGTTCTTAGACTTTCGTCTCCCTATATGTGGCAGGGTATTGCAAATTCGTTGTTTCTTTCGGCTTTCGGTTGATTGCACTATCGGGTTGCCCTATTCATTTGGACTGATGCCCAACCCTCGCCCGTTGCCCCATCCCGCCCCCAAAGTCCCTAATTGCATTTACTGTTTGCTGAGCTTCGATTTTGATGTAGATTAAATTTCGATACTAACCTTGCTTCTCGCTCTTTAGGAGCAAACGAACGTGCGACTCCCGACGCCGACTCCGACTCCGACTCCGACTCCGATGCCGACTCTGGGGCACGTTGGGAAACTAGTTTTGAGCTGCATTCGGCCCACCTATCTGCCTCCTCCTAGCACCTACCTCCTACCTCCTCCTAGCCCCCACCGGCCCCCGACCAGCCGCAGAAACCGCTCGCACAGCTGCTTTGTCGCTGCAGTTTTCCGTTAAAGAGAGGCGAGAAAAAGGGTCAACGGTTGAATGAACTTTTCTTGCAAAATTCGTGTAACGCATTAAGATTTCTTCTTCTTCCTCTCCTCGTTTTTTTTTTCTTATTTTTTTGGTTTGTTTTCCTTTTTGGTTTTTGGTTTTTGTTTTTTTGTAGTTGTTTTTGGTATCAGTTTGATGTCGCTTGCCAAATTCGCAAAATGTATTTTCGTAATGTTCTGGTATTTTTATTTGTTTTTGACATTGCATAACGCCGATTTATTTTTATGGCACGTCGAAACACACTCTGTCTCTAGATTCGCCAGATTTTCTCACAAATGCGACATATATGTATATATACACTGTCTTTTCTGAGGATATTCATGGACGGATATCGCAGAGCTTCGTTTCATGCATCTTTCAGTAGATAACACCTTATGGCATTTGTATATCAGTGGTTCTCCTAAGATTTCCCACTGTTTTCGAAGTTTACGTTGAATCGAAGGGTTCCAATTGTCGCCAACGGTGATTTGAACCTCCGACCACAACCACAAAACTCAGCTTTGTTTCATACTTGAGAACATGGATACTTCCAATAGATAACGCCCCATGGTATTTGTTGTAACCATATCAGCGGTTCTCCTAAGATGTTTTCGAAGCTTACGTTGAATCGAAGGGATTCAAATGTCCCCAACGGTGATTTGAACCTCTAACCTAAGCAAAGAACTCAACCAAGTGTGCGATAGTCACGTTTGTCCGACCTACAAAAATGTCTACAAAATCTTCTATAAATTAGAAGAAGAGCATTTACTATGATTTAAAAAAGCTGCATAACTTTTGTAGTTATAGAACGATCTTTTTACTGGAACAATGGACAGAAACGGAACTTAGTAGTACATGTAGAATTTAAAAGCATTTAGCGTAAAAAAACGTAAGAAACATGATACTTTTACTGCGATACTTTTACTACGATAAGGTGGTCCGTTCCTTTTGAAACTTTGTGAAGCGATAGATTATAAAGAATCTTGAGAAAATTATAAATCCAATAGTCTGAAGAATATGAAAAATATGAACAAATCCGACATTCAACTCTGCGATATATTCGTACGATCCGGACGGTTTAAGCTTCTTCATAAAGGAAGGCTGTTTGTCAAGTTTTATTAGTATTATTATATGGCCATAACAACCCTATCGGGTCAGAGCCTAAAGCTCTATTTGTCTCTATTTCTGCTTCCTTTTGATGCGGGTGAATTTGAAATTCACAACCTAGTTTTTCCTTGGGGGAGTTATGATATAGACAGGAGCGGGACTCCAACCCACAGTATTTTGAATTTTCGATTGCTTGGTAATCGATAAAAATAATGGAGATAATAAAATAAAAAAGTTTCGAGTTTGGGAAGAGTTATAACCATGTTAGTATCCATACTAAGTATACTAAGTTTTCTTTTTATTTTGGGTTCTATTAAAATACTAGGGTTAAAGATATCAAAGTTTTTAAAGTTTTTCAATTTAAAACTGTTAATATTACGATGTATTCATATCCAAAAAATGCTCCAAAAAATGATATTTGAGACTTCTTTTGGTTATCGATAACTATGGCTATGGTTAAATACAGAAGTTCTACAAAAGTTAATACATTTATTCCTCCAAAAAATGATATTTAAGCCCTCGAAAATATAAACATAATTTACTAATCGATATTTTCTTTGATTTTTATCTTTTCAGTGGACGTAAGCGTTTTGTCTCTGAGGGTGACGGTGGTCATATTAAGCCGATCTCCATGCCGATGCGCGACTAAGGATCGATCGGATCGAAGAATTAATCGAAGTTCTCTCCAAAACAACAACAACAACAATAACAACAAATACAAGCAACAACAACAACACAAAGGACGGGCAACACGACAGAAGCAAGTTTTTGGAATGGAATTTTTGTTGTTGCTAATTTTGGATGTCAAAAAAAAGATATAACTATAAATCATCATCATCAACAGAAGCTTAAACAAAAGGAAGAAGAAGAATAGAAGAGAATAAAAGAAATGAGAGAATGATAATAATAACGACAACAACAACAACAACAAAATTAACAAACATGATAAAACGACAACAACAACAATCAATCAATCGGAAATTGATCTCCGTTTAAACTATATGAATAATATTTACATATACATACATATATCTACATATATATACATACATATATAAACAAAAATTTTTATTTTAAAAAATATTTGTATAAAAACAAAACAAAAGAAAACAAGAAAAATTGCAAAAACACAACAAAATCAGATGAAAACACAACGACGACAACAACAACAACAACAACAACAACAAGAACAACAACAAACAACAAACAACAAGAACAACAAACAACAACAACAAGCAAATCGCCAGCCAAACAACAACAATAACAACATTTGCTATGCTACTCCCACACACACACATCTACGTATATACATATATATGTATGTGTGTGAGCAGACTGGCATATGGACCATGGGACACCAATACATAGACAGCCTTTCGCCGTCTGCCGGGAGAGAGCGATAAGAGAGAGAGAGCGCGCGCCGCAAAAGCTCTGGCTGAGAGCGAAAATTGTTGTATTGTGCAGTGTGCGAGCGAGAGCGCACTTGTGCGAAACTGTTATACACAAAACAACAACAACAAGAGAACACAAACAGACATAACCTCACACACCGTATAACGCATGCAAAGAGACACCGTTATTATTACTAGACATACTAAATTTAACAACAACAACAACAAAACATGCAACTAAAATTTATTATGATATACAATTAGCTCTTAAGAGAAGATCGATCCATGCTAAAACAACAACAACAACCACAACAACAACAACAAGCGTTAGTGCTATATGCAACAACAACAACAACAAAGCTAACTTGCATACACACATACATCTATATGTATGTGTGTGTGTACATCTATTATACATCCATAACGATTGTTGTCGTATAACTATAACATTTTTTTCATCCAACCACAACAACTACAACAACAACAACAATGATTACTTACATTATTTGTATGTAGGACACGATTTCGATAAGGAAAAAAAATACCAATTTAAATTCCATATTTGTTTACTAAAATCAGCGTAATTTTTCTTTTATTTGTAGTATTTTTTTTTTTTTTGGATGTATCACAAAATGTTTAATGATTCTATTTAATCTTAAATTTCATACAATTTATATGATTTATTCTAGACTTAAGCGCAAAACAACACATTTATTTTCATTCAATCATTCATTCACTTAAGCTCGTGCATAATTTGACCATCAATCAATCCAATCAACCTAATCAATCATTTTTCTCTCCTTTCCTAGCATATTTGAATAAATTTTTAATTCTTGAGCATTTCTTAATGTATAAGCTTTGCTTTCTTTTTGTTTTTGTCTTATTTTCTACCTAAGTTTTTTGTAAAAAATATATTGTATTTTTTGACTTTGAGCAGAAATTGAAGAACTTTTTTTTGCAACATTATTTCTACTTAATGCATTGGACGCGACTGTACTTGCATACACAAATTATAAGATACTATCATATATATATACATACTTATATATATATATTATATACAACTATTGTGTTAAACATACATATTATTAAATAATAATAATAATAAAAGAAAATATAAAACCAAAAAAAGCAAGTTTTTAACTGTGTTGTTTGGTAAATTGGGAAACTGGCGGGTCTCGCGAGTCATACAATAAATTGCTTCATATTCCAAAACTTCCCACTTGATGTTATCAATGTCCTTATATAGTTTCACTCGAGGAAAGTATCTGAATTGTGGTGTAAAAAATTTCAAATTTATTTTCTTTGATTGGCAGCACTCTTTAACCGGGTTCGGCAGCGTTGCCACTTGATTCAATTTTGGTCATTTTTAGCACTTTTTGTATGACTTGGCTTGTAGAGTTTGAAAAATACTTAAAAAGCCTATAATATAGCATATTTTGATTTCATTTGATTGGAAATAAAACTAAAAACTGAAGAATTTATTTTAGTAATTAAGTTAATTTATTATTTATAATAATATATGTATAAAGGGGTCTCGGTGGACCAGTGGATAACGAACTGTCCCGCCAAACAAGAGGTGTGGGTTCGATTTCCACTCATGTCGATAGGCGTAACCCTCCTAGTTTGGATCTAGGTTGTGACGTAGGACTTGAAATCCGCGCACAAGCTCAATAACATATGGGAAAATGTATATAACAACGATTAGGGGTCTCGCTAGTCCAGTGTATAGCGCACTGACTCGGCAACAAAAGGCGTGGGTTCGGTTCCCACTGAGTTTGATTGACATGACCCTCCTAGTTTGGATCTAGTTTATGGAATTGAAAGTGAAGGAAGCAAAAGCCTCGGACATGTTCCCAATTGGCGAAGAAGTGCAGAAAACAGGGACGCTTGGAGGAAGTGCTTCAGGCTGTGACCCAAAAGGGTTGTTATAGCCATATAATAAAAATATAACAAGGATTCCGAGAAAGAAGAATTGTTGGAAAATTTACCGGGGGATCAATTTCGTTTAATGTCCATAACCATCGGGTTACAGCCTGAAGCACTATTTGCCTTTATGTCTGCTTGCTTCACTGAAGATTTTTTTATGCGGGTGGATTACAAATTCTCCGCCAGAAACTAAATTTTTATTAGGAGGGTCATGTTATCGACATGAGTGGGACTCGAATCACAAACTCTTGTTTGGCAGGACAGTGAACTGCCCACTTGTCCTCCGAGGCTCCCTTACCCCTTGGTAAGTCTTTCCGTTGTATGACAGCGATATACAGTCGAACTTCTCCATAGTGAACTTCTATACAATGAAGCTCTCCCTATTATGAATTGATTTCAAACACACAACTTTTTCGTTCCAATTTCATTGTAGTTTAATGAATTTCCATATAATGAAGTTTCTATATAATGAAGTGATTTTCTGGTCCCGTCAAGATTCATTATAGGGAAGTTCGACTGTAGTTATCTGTTCCAGTAATACACCAGTACTTTAGCCCAAAAACTGTAGGAGGACCGGTTTGTTCTACCAAATCGAGCATCATCTCTTTATCGTTTTTATTGTGGATCATTTTAGTGCTAACTTTTGGGCGTTACGACGCATCCTTCAAAACATCACAAAAATTAGCACAATGTAAAAATACATTTCTTTTTGAAAAGGGCTAAAAAATTAAAAATCCAAAACTATTTTGTCCATTCCGTTTCGGAAATTTCAATGACAGCTTTGGTCTCAAACCAGAATTCTCTCCAGCCTAACGCGCTAACCACTAGTCCACCGAGGTCCTTTGAACATGGTTTTACTCTCCTCAAATAAAATGGTATATCCGCTTTGTGCCGTCGAAGTGTATAATACATAGAAGGAAGCGTTCCCAAGGATTCCTGTATTATAATATAAGACTATGTAATTTTTGTACATGTTTAAAGTATTTAAGATTGAAATTTCGCACACATTTAATAAGTTGCGAGAAATTCTATTCTACACAACATGTTCAGAATCTATCAAAAAGATAATATGTACTTCTTCAACTGTTTTATTCAAAATATTATAAAGATTTATAGCCAATATTTTATTAAAGTAGTTTCAGTAAGCAATACATTCTATAATTATATATTTATGCTTAATATCGGTTTTTAGATCAGATATTTTCAGTAAGCTTAAAACACAAATATTTAGGAATTTACTTCATTACAAACTGCCTTATAAAATACAAAAAAATTATACTTTATTCTTAATAATCATTGAGAAGTCGAATCGAATAGATCGAAATGTGAACAGTACGGATTTCAGTCAATAACTCGAATATAGATAATACAATGATAAAATTGTACATCTCTTGGTATTTCCAGGAAAGTCGATTAAATACAAGGTATATGTTTCCATTAAACTTATATACATATTATATATCGTAAGAATAAGTGTTGATCTTTCATTGTCGCAGCTGGAGACCTAATTACCATCAGGCGGCTCCAACTTGACCTCACATCAGGGACGTCCTAGACCCACCGATGGTAGCATTACGGGCCCCACGGAACCACCGGAATTCGGCATTGTTCCGAGCATCTGCACGTGCTTGCGATAGTTGGTAAACTGTTCCAGATATTGCTTGACCGTATCCATGGGTTCGTAGAGATCGTTCTGCTTGGCATGCAGCTGCTGCTGGCCCATGGCGTTCATGATGGTCTGCGTGGTGAAGTACGTGGGATACTCCTTGGGCACGTTGATGGCGAGGAAGCCCTGCAGCATCTCGCGTATCATTTCCCAGCAATACGACAGCGTCAGGCACGCCTTGTACTCGACCTCGACTAGCACACCCTTGAAATGCTCCATCATGGTGACGGAACCAATTTTGATGACAAAGTCACCATACTCGAAGCGAGCTCCGCGGGACTCGATTTTCGTCTGTTTCTTCGAGGTGAACGTGGATGTCATTTTGAGCATCAGCAGATCGAAGATGTTGTCAGCCACCAGAGCCACCTGCTTACCAGTGCCATTGTCTATGATGGAGAACGTGGACGCCGGATACTCGGAGTTGTGCAGCACGTGGACAGCCCGGGTCGGCGTGCCGTGCTGCGGAGTCGAGATGAAAGTCTCGCAATCGACCAAGAATTGGCCGGCATGCGAGGCGCCCAGTGAAAGCAGCCGCTTGCCAAGATGGTCAATGATATGGGCACCGGATTTGCCCTCAGGCATCGGGTAAGGTTGCAGCACGGTAACACCCATGCTCAGTGTACTACTCTTTTTCTATTACTAGTTTTGTTTTGTTTATTTACCACAGACGATGCGTCGCGTAAGTGTGACCAGTTGCGTAAAACATGCAAATGCCTCAAAAATATACTAGATTTGCATGAATTTGTTATCGATATATGCAACATTTATTTATATACAAATAAGCGCAAAAGCTTAATTTTAAATTTTCATATTTACAAATTGCAAACTATTATAAACTTTCTTAAATAGCAAAACAGAGTAAAACAAGTTATGTTCGAAATATGGGTAATGCTATATTATTTGCATGCAACAGTTGGTCAAGGCTGAAATGCAGGGAATATCACGAATATGTTATTTATGCGATAGTTTAACAGCAATAATGCGATATTTAGCAGTGCAATTAACTTACTTTTAACTCAGCTTAGATGCGAATAGCAACGTTTAATTTAATATATTCTATTGTTTTTAGGATTATTTCGTGAAAAGAATTTATGAAAACCACATTTTTCATTTCTAAAATGGTTTGTAAACATGTACTTTGTCCCGCCGATATTTCAGCTGATAAGGCTGCATGTATCGAAAACACATATCGATAAACTACCCACAATTCTGTCCACATAGCTGTTGTTGGTTGTGGGTGGCGGAGTTTAGCTGGTGGTGGCCAACGCAAAAGCATGGCGGATAAACGAAAATATAAAAGATCGGTGAGTGAAGGAAATGCCAAGCCGATTAATTGTATTGTTGTCAATCGCTGCTATTACCTATTCGCTTATCATCCGTAGAAAGAGGAAATTGCCCGCGAATTTGACTTGCCTGAACGCAAATCGAAAATAGCAACAATACTCAAACAAGATGATCAGGCCTATTGTATATGTCGCACATCCGACTGCTCCCGGTTCATGATGTATGTTCTGTTTGTTTACAGTAACCCGATCCACTAATCGTAGCGCTTGTTTACTTTTGCTTTCAGTGGTTGTGATGGCTGCGAGGAATGGTACCACGGGGACTGCATTGGCATCACGGAGAAGGAGGCCAAGCATATCAAGCAGTATTATTGCCGGAGGTGTAAGAAGGACAATCCGGAGCTGCAGACCGTGTTCCGTCTGGTGTCATCCGAGCGGGCAGCTGCTACTGCCACAGCGACCACAGCCGCCACGGCGGCGGCTGGCAGTGCCACCACCAGCAGCAGTGTTGGCGCCACAAATCCGACAACGCCGCTGTCTGGGCCGGCAGCTAGTGCCGCCACAGCAGGCCCGAGTGGTAGTGCCACGACTAGTGGCAGCTCTGCCACCTCTACTGGCCGCAAAAACAACAGCACTGCCAAGGAGACAAAGACGGGCAGGCGTTGTGGCAGCTGTGACGGTTGTCGAAAGCCCAATTGTAACCAGTGTGACGCGTGTCGTGCCAGAGTGGGCCACAAGCCCCGCTGCATCTACCGTACTTGTGTCAATCAGTCCAGTCAGCCAGCAGCCGGATCAGGAGCAGGACGTAAGCGCGACAGAGCAAACCCCATGCAGCAACAACAACAGCAACAACAGCAGCAACAGCGGAAGAGGAAAGAAGTGCGCTCCGTCAGTCCGGAGATATTTATCCATCCGGAGCTGGAGGGACTGCGCCAATGTCACGGACCCGGTTGTCGTTGCCAGGCACGACCGCAAAGTAAATACTGCAGCGACAAGTGCGGCTTCAATCTTGCCACGAGTCGTATATTCCAGGTGCTGCCCCAGCGATTGCAGGAATGGAACCTAACCCCGTGCCATGCCGCAGAAGAAAACCGCGAACGGCTTGAGTTTATACGGCAAAATCAGACAATGGTGCGCTTCGCACTTGAGGAACTGGAGAAGCGGGTGGTAGAGCTCAATCAGATAGTGGACAGGGCGAAGCGCAGTTCCATCGACACACACGGGCAGCAGGACAATGGCGATGCCGAGGACGAGCAGAGCATGTACTGCATAACATGTGGCCATGAAATCCACTCCCGGACAGCCATCAAGCACATGGAAAAGTGCTTCAACAAATACGAATCCCAGGCCAGCTTTGGCAGCATTTTCCAGACCCGCATGGACGGCAACAATATGTTCTGTGATTTTTATAATCCAGCAAGCAAGACGTATTGTAAGCGACTGCGTGTGCTGTGCCCGGAGCATAGCAAAGATCCCAAGGTCAACGACACGGACGTCTGTGGCGCACCGCTTATAAGTAATGGATTCTTTCCAAACGGTGATTTCTGCCGGGCGCCCAAGAAGAATTGCTTCAAGCACTACGCCTGGGAGAAGATACGGAGGGCGGAAATCGACTTGGAGCGCGTGAGGCAGTGGCTCAAGCTGGATGACCTCATGGAGCAGGAGCGACAGCTCAGACAACAGTTGAGCTCACGAGCCAATCTGCTGGGTCTGATGTTGCATTCCACCTACAACCACGAGGTGATGGACGAACTAGTGCGGAAGCAGCAGGAGCACTACATCGAGCTGGAGAAGCAGAAGCGACGCCAGGTGCACCATCAACACCAAGTGCTTGTGCAGCACAAGCAACAATTGCCAGCGCCGGAGCAACAGCAACACTTGGAGCAACAGCAGCAGGCATTGCAGCTGCAACAGCTACAGGAGGCACAACTAATGCAGCAAATGCAGGAGCAGCAACAGCTGCAGCTGCTCCAACAGAAACGGCAAGAGCAGCAGTTGACACTGCAGCAGGAGCAACAATTGCAGAGCCAACAAAGACAGTTGCTGCAACTGCAACAGCAACAGCAGCAGCAGCAGCAACAGCAACAGTTGCAGCGGCAACTGATCTAACAGCAGCTAATAACATTGGCTGTTAATACAATTGTACATGTTTTCAAGGGGCAACAACTGTTGCTTCCTTTCTCCCCCTTACCTAGCATCCAATTGTAAGACGTCCTTTTTGTACTCCTCCACTTTTCCCCAATTCCGTTTAACCACTGAGAATTTTGACAAGCGAATATAGTAAAATATGGCACAGAGACCCGACGATACACCAGATAACAGACGCCAGATCACCATGGATATACACTATACATACACCTTCAGGCATATGGAAAACTAACAGTTGACGGACCCAAAACACACATGGAGACCGACCGAACGACCAGCCAACCAGCCAACCATCCGCCCGAACTACCGGTTACCCGCAGCAACCCGATCAAACCAACTGCTCTCTCCATCTCTATCTCTGTGTGTGTCTCTCTTTCGCGCCGTCTCTTTCCGTACATGACTGGCCCCACACCCCACACCCCACCCGGAGGTTGCTATGTGGCAGGTCCTGACCCGCCCCTGTTTGTTATTGAAAACTAAGCATCAAAAACATATTTATTGATAGCAACCTGTCGGAACCCGACGAGAACCTTGAGCCAACCATTTAGCCAATATCATTCACCCGTTCGCTGCTCTCGTTCTAATTTGTGAGATCGCCACAAGCAGCAGAAATCGTATTAGTTTAATTATTAATTGCAATTTATATATTTTTTTTAAATAATCCCTAATCTTAAGCTAAAAAATTGTTCATTCAAATTTGTTCAAATTTCGCATATTTACACTTCGATATTTTTTAGTCATTCCACTTGAGTTTGAAATGTAAATTTAAAAAATTATATCAAACAATTTGTAACTATTTTTAAGCGCAAAGAAAAATATACTATCCTTAACTTAGTCTAGTTTTCTAGCTTATTCATTCTGTTGTGCAACGCGTCAAATACTCATGCTTTTTTTGAGACGACTTTAGAGAATTCACAGTGCATTGCTAAGGATTTGAGATGGTTTACTTCATGTATGGATTGTATTGCTGCAATTGATTTATAAAGAATAATAATATATAATGTGCATAAAAAACAAAACTAATCTTCAATGATTTACAACTGATAAGTTTTTATATTTTTGTATTTTACAGGTCAAAATTTAGTTTCTCGAAATTTTTAGAAAACATTTGAATTTTCAATAGAATGACATGTAGTGAAACATGTACATTTCATACCCTGGTTGAACCCATTTGAAAAATGCTCTACGATAAATGACCATAACTTTTGCATTCAAAATAGTTTGGTGCATCCCAGCATTTTCCCGGGAAGTGACAAAAAAGTGTGACTATATAGAATATATTTTTATTATTATATGGCCATAACAACCCTTTGGGGTCAAAACCTGAAGCCCTATTTTCTTCTATCTTTGCTTCCTTCACTAAGGAACTTTTTTTACGTGGGTGGATTTCAAATCCTACGCCACAACCTAGCTTTTCTAGGAGATATAGACTATATAAGGCCTTAAAATGTCTTTCATCCTAATATGATCTTCTGAAAATTTAATAATGGTCAATATATTGGTTAGGGGCCTCGGTTGACCAGTGTATAGCCCATTGCCCCGCCGAACAAGAGGTGCGAGTTCGAGTCCCGCTCATGTCGATAGGCGTGACCCTCCTACAAAAACTAGGTTGTGGTCAAGGTATTAAAATCCACCCACGTAAAAACGTCTTCACTGAAGGAAGCAAGAATAAAGGAAAATAGTGCTAGTCAGAGTTGGTTTGGCCATATAATAATAATATATTGGTTAATTCTTAACATGGAAACGATAATGAATAGAAGCATGTCCCACATATATGTCATAAAACTATCCTAAAAATTGGGGGCCTCGGTGGAGCAGTGGGTAGCGCGCTGTCCCGCCGAAGACGAGGTCGTGGGATCAACCCCCACT
>JBANCY010000083.1:0-2500 GCA_037040045.1 Phorticella flavipennis
TCGTTGGGATTTGCCATCCGTATCTTATCGGCTCTGCTCCGGATCTATCGCGATTAGTGGATAGATAATTTATGAAGCGGCAGTTGCTGCTCGAAGAATTGAAAGAATTGGGAATTCTCCGGAATCATAAAATTACATTTAGCGTAAACTCTATCTGGGGACTCTCCCGATGTCATAAAGTAAACTTAGTTTAAGAACTAAAATGTTGTGAATTAAAATTAAAGCGTTAAAAAATATTACAATTTCTTGAACTATAAAAATAAACCCGTTCGAAGATTCTAATTTCTTCTTCTAATAACCCAACTTCGGATAAGACTTTTATTGTGTATGAATCCATCATATTTCATAAAAACTCAAATTTTCAATTTTATCCGATTATGTGAAGATCGGTCTATAGTCGAGTAAATGTAAAGTAAAAATTGCCTATGAGGCATACTTCAAATGCTCATAACTCAGTCAAAACTGCACTGATTTTGACTTGTAATACCATTTCGCTCATAGTTTTTAATTCCGATTCGTTCCTTATTAAAATTTTATTGATTTCGGGAAACAATTTTTTTTCACATATTTTGGATTTTGAGGTAAGGGTCCCCCCTGTGTTTTGAAAAAATTTTGAAAACTAAAAGTTAAAATTCTAGTTTTTTTCCATTCCTATCATCGAAATTGGTAGAAGAAACTATTTTAAAACTTCGCCCGACGAGTTTCATTTTTCACCTAAAAATGGGTCTGAAATCGAGTAAAATTTTAGCATGTGAAATGAAAATTTGCTTTTAGCGTAATATTTCGAATTCCCATAACTTGATCAACACTGCACCGATTTTGACTTATTATACGATATTGTGCATATAGTCAAATTTGTTCTAGATTCAAATTTTTTTGTTTTTCCATAAACAAAATTGTATTGCAATATGAACTTTCAAAATTTAATAAGTGCCCATAAATTAAACAGCTCTTAAGATAGTGACTAGGGGCTGGGTGGACTAGTGGATAATACACTGTGCCGCCAAACAAAAGGTGTGAGTTCCAATCCAGCGCGAGAACCTCCTAAAAATATTAAGTTGTCGCGTAGGATCTAAAATACACCCACTTAAAAAAAAGCTCTTCCGTGAAGGAAACAGAATAAAGAAAAATAGTGCTTCACGCTTTGACCCGATAGGGTTGTATTGTCATAAAGCACACCTGGATGGATGCAGTTCGTTGATTGTAGAAGGTGAATGGAGCTCGGGGTAACTGAGACCCTAGGGCAACTTCAGAGCTCTTGTCCGGTCCAGACTGAAGGAGCTGGGAGTAATACTCTTTCGGAACTTACGGTTTAGCTAAATCCATTCTATCCACTGGGCCACTTCGGCAGTTGAGATTTGGCTGGTGTAAAACTTTAAGGTTAAAACTTTAGGGGCCTCGGTGGTCCAGTGGATAGCGCACTGTCCCGCCCAAACAAGAGGTGCGGGGTTCAAGTCCCGCTCATGCCTTTAGGCATGACCCTCCTAGAAAAACTATGTTGTGGCGTAGGATTTGAAATCCACCCACATAAAAAGTTATCTTCAGCGAAGGAAGCAGAAATATAGGAAGATAGGGCTTCAGGTTTTGACCCGAAAGGGTTGTTATGGCCATAGAATAATTATAAAAACTTTAAGGACGTTTTAAGGACGAATCCTTGACCGTCGCGTCATAATATTTTGCATGCCCACTAAATAGGCCTTGGGCTATAACATATCCAAATTTCAGCCAAATGACCCCAACTAAAGACTATTACCAAGAACCTGAAGGTCTGTGTGAGGCCCAGATGTCTGAGCTAATCTTAAAATACTCCTGATGCCAGGAACTGGGCAAGGGGCTTTGGAACAGCTTTGAAAACTCGTACAATACCAATTCGAAAGTTCAAATTTACCTTTCCGAATAACCCAATGAGTTCCCAAGTTTAAAAAAAATCCATTCGTTTTGTTTTTAAAATAATTATTTCATATTTATTGTGTCAAAAAAATTTGCATGTTTCGTTCGCTGCTTTAAGATGGGACAACAAATAATTGTACAATTTACACATTAAAATTAAGAAAAAAGCGCTGCAAAAAACTACAAAAAAATCAAAATCAAAACATAAAAATTATTTAAAAAAAAAAATCAAATCAAATCAATTTTTTAAAATGTGGCAAAATTATGGTATTTTTTTCTGCGTTGACAAAAATTTGTGGTAATATTATTTTTTTTTTTTTTGAAAAAATATGTATATGTATTTTGTAATACTTAAGCTAAAATTGTTGTTGTAGTCTGCCTAATGCTTAATTTAAGAAAAAAAAAACTTGGCGCCTTTTTTTGAAAAACTAATCCAAAAAATTGTTGTTTTTGTTGTTGCAAATTATGAACTTAGGTCAAACAAATATGAGAATCTTTTTACAATTTATGCTTAAAAAATAATTATATAAAAAAAAATGTTGTTGCAGAATGTGGCGTGTGTGTGTGTAGGCTAACAATTTTTTATAGGGTATCATATAATCGGCACTAA
>JBANCY010000083.1:7500-80278 GCA_037040045.1 Phorticella flavipennis
ACCGGCGTCATCCACAATACAGGTGCCGGCACGGCAGGGATTGGAGTCACAATCCTGTCCGCTGAATTCACAGTTCTTGCCGTAGTAGCCGTCGGCGCAGACGCAGTGGTGTCCGCTCTGCTTGGTGCTACAGATGCCGCCATTCTGACAGGGCGACTGGGCGCAGAAGTTCACCTTGTGCTCGCAGTGGCGACCCATGTGTCCGGGACGACAGTTGCAGTGGTAGTTGTTGACCAGCTGGACGCAGTCGAGGGTGCCGGCATTGGAGCAGGGATTGCTCAGACACTCATTGATGTCGCCCTCGCAGCGTGCGCCCACAAAGCCGGGTGGACACGAGCACTCAAAGCCGCCAACGCGATCGATGCAGCTGCCATTGTTGTGGCAGGCGCCGGGCACACAATCATCATGATTCAGTTCGCAGATGATGCCCAAGGTGCCGGGCGGACAGCTGCAGCTAAAGCCGTGGACCAGATCGTGGCAGGTGCCGCCGTTCTGGCAGGGATTCGGTGCACAATCATCAATGTTAAGCTCACAGTTTTGACCCTGGAAGCCCTGGGCACAGCTGCATTCGTAGGCGCCGACCAGATCCCGACAGGTGCCACCATTCTGGCAAGGCTGCGAGGCGCATTCATCGATGTCCTGTTGGCAGTAGCTGCCGGCATATCCTTGGCTGCAGTAGCAGACGTGGCTGTTGCCGTGGTTCTTGCAGGTTCCATTGTTGCACAATTGTTTTACGGTAATGCCCTTGCGCTGGGCTGCATCCTGGCAGCTGATCATCTGCACGTCGCAGAGCTTGCCCGTCCAGCCGGCGGCGCATTTGCAGTTGAACTGATGCTTCAGCTGACTGCAACTGGCGCCATTCTCGCAGGGCGACTGGGCACACCAGTCCACGTAGTCGGAGCACTGTTTGCCCGTAAAGCCGCTGGGACAGTGACAGGTGTACTCGTCCCGCTGCTCGTGGCAGGTGCCACCATTCAGGCAGGGCGCCGAGTCGCATTTGTTCAATTTATACTGACAGTTGGCGCCGCTGTAGCCGGCCAGGCAGCTGCAATTGTAACCATTGATGCCATCGACACAGCTGCCACCATTGAGGCAGGAGCTCTCCGTGCAGTCCTCGTCGTTGGTCTGGCAATTGATGCCGCTAAAGCCCAGTGGGCAGGTGCAGGTGTAGCTGTTGACATACTGCCGGCAGGTGGCACCGTTCTGGCAGGGCATGCTCAGGCACTCGTTGATGTCCGTCTCACAGTGTTTGCCATCGAAACCATCCACGCAGAGGCAGGAGTAGTCACCGATGCCATCAAGACAGGTGCCGCCGTTCTGACATGGAAACGAGGCGCAGTCGTCGGTGTTGATGGCACAATCCCGTCCCTCGTAGCCCTTGGTGCAGAGGCAGCGATACGAGCCGGGCACATTGAGGCAGCTGGCGCCATTCCGACAGGGTGAGCTGAAGGCGCATTCATCAATGTCCTCGTCGCAGTAGCGTCCGGTGTAACCCAGTTTGCAGGTGCAGGAGAAATCCAGGAAATTGGGACTCGGCGTGCATTTGGCCTCGTTGCGGCAACGATTGCTGGCACACGGATCCAGTTGGGATTCACAGTTCAGCCCGGTGTAGGGCACCTTGCAGACGCACTTATAGCCATTGACCTTGTCGATGCAGGTGCCTCCATTGGCACAGGGATTGCTGAGGCAGTCGTCGATGTTCGTCTCGCACTTGTGACCCGTATAGCCGGGCATGCACTGGCAGCTGAAGGCGTTGAGCTTGTCGAAGCAGCTTCCGCCGTGCTGGCAGGGATTGCTGGCGCACTCGTCGATGTCCTGTTCACAACGCTTGCCCGTATAGCCGGGCGGACAGTGGCAGATGAACTCGTTGATGCCATCTTCGCAGCGTCCGTCGTTCACGCACGGACTGGAGGCGCACTCGTCCACGTCGCTGAGACAACGCGCATCGTAGAATCCTCTGGGGCATTCGCACTTGTAGCCATTGACCAGATCCATGCAGACGCCGTTGTTGGCACACGGATTGCTGGCGCATTCGTTGACATTCAGTTCGCAGTGTTGTCCGGTGAAGCCGGGCACGCAGTTGCAGGTGTAGGAGTTGATGCCATCAATGCAGGTGGCGCCGTTGTTGCACGGATTGCTGTGGCATTCGTTCACGTTGATCTCACAGTTCTTGCCGCTGGTGCCGGCCAGGCAGTGACAGACATAGGTGCCAACACGGTCGACGCAGTGGCCATCGAATTGACAGGGATTGGATTCGCATTCGTTGATCTGTTGCTGGCAGAGGTAGCCGGTGAAGCCGGGATCGCAGAGGCACTTGAAGCTATTGTCGCCATCGATGCACTTGCCGCGATGACACGGACTCGAGTCGCAGTCGTTGATGTTGATCTCACAGCTGGCGCCGGTGTAACCCGGCGGACACTCACAACTATAGCCGGCAATGGAGTCGTGACAGATGCCATTATTACGGCACGGTTGGGATTGGCAATCGTCGATATTGATCTGGCAACGTGCTCCAGTGAAACCCAACGCACAGCTGCACTTAAAGCCATTGATCTTGTCCAGGCAGACGCCCTCATTGAGGCAGGGGCTCGACAGGCATTCGTCAATATCAATTTCACACTGGGTACCCGTGAATCCTGGCATGCAGACACAACGGAAGGTGCCGGGATCATCCAGGCAGCTGCCCTCATTCTGGCACGGATGCGATTCGCATTCATTGATATTCGTCTCACAACGCGGACCGGTGAATCCTTGCGAGCAGTTGCACATAAAGGAACCAGGCGTGTTGACACAGATGCCATTGTGCTCACACGGCGAACCCTGATCACACTCATCGATATCCTCGGAACAGTCAACACCCTTGTAGCCGGTGGCACAGGAGCAGGCATAGGAACCATTTATGGGACTCGTATCGCATATGGCATCGGCATGACAGGGATTCGAGGTGCACGCATCGTCCAGATGACAGAGCAGACCCGTCTTGCCCGCCGTGCAGCGGCAATAGAAGCTACCCACACCATCGATACAGGTGGCGCCATAGAAACACGCAGCCTGGACACAATCATCGATGTTCTCACTGCAATCGCTGCCGGCCCAGCCATTGACACAGATGCAACTGTAGGTGCCATGGGTGTTCGTGCAGGTGGCACCATTCTGGCAGACCGACGGACGCAGCGCGCACTCATCCACATCGACGTCGCAGTAGCGACCCGTAAAATTTGGCGGACAATTGCAGCGATACTCGTTGATGCCGTCGACACAGGTGCCGCCATTCTGGCAAAGATTACCGGCGCAATCATCGAAGTTCTGTTCACAATTCTTGCCCAAGAAACCTGCGACGAAAGAGGAGAGAGAAGTTATTAGATGATGTTCATGGTGATCCATTAGGGGCTTGCGCTTACAACTAAAGCTCCGAGTGTTAAATGATAAATGAAAAACAGCTGATGTTTTCTGAGAGGCAACAATGTGGCAACTCTCTTTTGCTAAGGAATTGATATAGGATTTGTAATTTGAGTTGGGTTTAAAATTTTTTCAAGGGATCTTAAGCCCGTAAGCATGGGACTAGTATTCAAAACTTCCTGGAGTTTAATATTGGATGAATTTAATGATTAGAAGAATACTTCATGGGCAATCTTTTCTATTGATCTAAAAATACTGAGATCGATCTATTCGACTAAAACTCTTATATGAATATTGTTAAAATTTTAGAGTTGAAGACAATTAAAATAATGGTCTAGCTGAAAGGGTTCTCGTATCATAGAAATTGGAATTTAAACCTTTTGGGAAGGAGTTATAATTTAAAAACCCAGATAGTTGTAGATAATCTTTTTGGCATATTCTGAAATAATTATATACTGAAAAATCCTGAAATCCGTACTTTTATCTTGGGACATATAAAGCCATTATTTTTTTTTAGGGATATACGAGTATAATCCCAATAAGTGTAAACTTAATCTTCATAAATATTATAATATACTAACTAAGGAAACAATACCCTCAATATCATTTCGATATGGTTTTCTATTCGATGACTATAATGTTCATTGAGATTGTATAACCCATTCATTCATATATACAGTTGAACTTCTCTATAGGGAACTTCTATATGAAGAAGCTCTCCCTATTATGAATTGATTTCAAACACACGACTTTTCCGTTCCAATTTCATTGTATATAAATATAATTTCTGTATAATGAAGTTTCTATAATGTTTAATAATGAAGTTTCCTATAATGAAGTGATTTTCTGGTACCGTCAAGATTCATTATAGGTAATTCGAATAAAGTCTATAAAATTTTTCGAAAAAGGTGGCAAAATTGTTGAAATATTATTATTATTTGGCAATAACAACCCTATCGGGTCAAAGCCTGAAGCATTATTTTCCTTTATTTCTGCTTCTTTCATTGTAGAACTTTTTTCCGTGGATCAAGACCTACGCCACAACCTAGTTTTTATAGGAGGATCATGCCTAGCGACATGAGCGGGACTCGAACCCGCACCACTTGTCCACCGAGGCTCCTAAGTTGAAATATCCAAATTTTGAAATAGAAAAGCTTCAAAAAAATACCAAAACATAACTGTCATACAACAATGGAAAATGGTCACACTCTGAATGGCGATGCAGGCACACTCACACGCACACACACTCACACACACACACACACACACACACACACGTATGTATGTGTTCAATGAAGCGCATAAACAGATTTATGAACAACAACAACAACAACGCAGCATCCCATAAAATGCTTCAATAAACGAAAACGTTTACAACAACAACAACCACTGGCTGAGCCAGAGCAAACACACAGATACAAACACACACACACACACACACACACACACACACACACAGATACAAAGTGGTTGCCAGGCAGCAGAAAGAGGCGCACAAAGCGCAGACAGCGCTTAAGATATGTTTGTGCCACACACACACACACACACACACACACACATGACATACATACAAACATACATACATATAGCACATGCAGCTGTGTTGCACATGTTTCAAGCAGCAGCCGCAGCCGCCAGATGTAGGCACAGAGAGAGAGAGAGAGCGCATTGCAAGAGCGGCGGGAAGCAAAAGAGAGCGCACAGGTAAGAACCACTGGCCGGCGGCGCGCTCTCTCTCTCTCTCTCTGAGCAACGCGCGCGCTCTCTTAAAATGCTGCGCCTGCGGCATGTATGTATGTATGTTTGTGTGTGTGTGTGCAGGCGCTGCGCATGCGAAGCGAATGAGACAACAAAATGGAAAGAAATAAAACAGACGCTCGGCATGCGCACATGTTGTGTATGTGTGTGTGTGTGTGTGTGTGTCGGTGTGTGTATCTGTGTGTAGTGTGCGAGTGTATCTGTGTGTGTGTGTGTGTAACACGTCTTTGGGTTGTTCTTTCCCACGGTCTCATATCGGGCCAAGCCGAGCGCTAGCCGAATGCGCGCCAAAGCAAAGCAAACGAGCGCAGCCAAGGCGCTGTCTCGCTTCCACAACGTCTTCGGGTTTTCTTTTTCTTTTTTTTTTTTTTTTTTGTTGTTGGGGCCTTCGTCGTCGGCAATCGGCACGCCTCTCGTCGTCGGGCGACGATCGAGTTTTCTACTTTTTATGTGTGTTCGTGTGTGTGTGTGTGTTTGTCTTCGGCTACGCTTCGTTCGGACTTCGTCTTTGTTCATTGCGCTTTACTTTGTGTGCCTCATTCGAGGAATTAAATCGCACTTTATGTCTGTCGGGGGGCCGGGAGCAGCCGCAGCCGCAGCTACCCCTCCCTACTGCCCCTCCAGCTAGCCCCCCCCCCCCCTCTTTTTCAAAAACCGCACACTCGCTCTCGCTCGCGCTCACGTCTTTTGCCTGTGCTTGCTGTCTCTCTCTCGCTGCCTATCTGTCTGTCTGTCTGTCTGTCTGTCTGTCTTTCTGTCCCTCCGTCCGTCTGTCTGTTGTGTTTGTGCATGCAATGGCAGCTTTTGCGCTCGCTGCTCGCCCACAGTTTATTTTAATGGTTTTTCTTGCTTCGTCGGTTTCGCTTCGTTTTGGTCTTAAAAGAAGGGCCGAAAGACACACACACACACACACACACACACACGCATACATATACAAATATATATGTATGCTAGGAGCTTGACTGTCCCAGCCCAGTTATTGTCATTGCTTGTTGTTGTTGTTCCAGTTGGGCTGATCGATTTTCGAATACCCTAACAAAAGTGCATAACTTGATTTTGGCTAGAAACATACAACAGTTGTACGTTTTAGCGTAGATCGTTTAGAGGTTGACTAAGTAAATAACCGAGTTTAAATTAAGGATTGTTTTCTACTATTTATCTATCTATCTATATATTTTACTACAGTCGAATTTCCCTATAATGAATCTTGACGGGACCAGAAAATCACTTCATTATTTAGAAATTTATTATTATATAACCATAACAACCCCATTGGGTCAAAGCCTAAAGCACTATTCATCTTTTTTTCACGGAAGATCGTTTTTGGGTGAATTTCAAGACTTACGCCACAACCTAGTTTTTGTAGGAGGGTCATGCCTAAAGGCATGAGCGGGACTCGAACTCGCACCTCTTGTTTGGCGGGACAATGCGCTGTCCACTGGACCACCGAGGCCCCAAAGTAAATACCCGAGTTTAAATTAAGGATTGCTTTCTAATATCTAACTATCTATATATTCTACTATCTGAAAATAGTGGCCCTAAAAACCCATTCCGGTCACAACCTGAAACATTATTATTATTATATGGCCATAACAATCCTATCCGGTCAAAGCCTGAAGCACAATTTTCCCCTTTATTTCTGCTTCTTTCACTGAATAACTTTTTTTAAGTGGGTGGTTTTCAAATCCTACGTCAGAACCTAGTCCTATGCTATCCTACTCTATTATACCTTATCCTACCTTATACTAGCCTGCCGTAGACTACCTTACCCTACCCTATCTTGCCCAATTATATCATATCCTGCCCTGACATACCATATCATACCCTATCGTACCTATCTTATCCACTTATTATTATTATTATTATTATATGGCCATAACGAACCAAATGGGCCAAAGCCTGAAGCAATATTTGTCTTTTTTCAGCTTCCTTCACTGAAGAACTTATTTTACATGGGTGGATTTCAAATCCTACGCCACCAACCTAGTTCTTCCAGGAGGGTCATGCCTATCGACATGAGCGGGACTCGAATACACACCTCTTATTTGATAAAAGCTTTCACCCAATTTTCAACTCTCTATAAAAATGCATAAAAATAACAGACTTTCTGAAGTATTGTGGCGGAATATATAGCATATAATATGTTTCTGTATAGAAAATTTTTTCAAACAATTTTTTTCAAAATTTTTATAATATGTACAATACTTTCCGATAAAAAGACTATCAAGCGAGTGTGTACACTCAAATGGACTCTAAAAGTAAAAGAAGACCCTAAAGTGGTAGCAAATATATATTCATTTTAAACGTTGCAAAACTTCCTCGTTTATGAACCGAACCTTTTGAAATTTGGTATAATGATAGATAATAAAGAATCTATACTCCATGTCAAAATAAAGGACAAGAGCATAAAAACCATGGAAAATATGGCAGTGTAATAAATAATATTTAACGATAATTAATATATAGCATATTGTTCAAATTAGGGGCCTCGGTGACCAGTGTATAGGGCACTGCTATAGGGCACGCTAAACAAGAGGTGCGAGTTCGAGACCCACTCATGTCGATAGGCATGACCCTCCTAGAAAAGCTAGGTTGTGGCATAGGATTTGAAATCCACCCAGGTAAAAAAAGTTCATCCGTGAATGAATCAGAATAAAGGAAAATAGTGCTTCAGGCTTTGATCAGATAGCTTTCCAAAGCATTTCAGTATTTACAATTCTTAAAGGGTATTTCAAGTGCCACATGCGGCAGGTTGTTTTAAATTTTTAAGCTTGTTTCCTCCTCTTTTGTTGCTGTTGTGTTATTATGGGCATTTTTCTTCTGCTTTTCTTGTTGTTGTTGTTGTTGTTGTTATTATTATTATTATGATTATGTATAGCCGTGTGTGTGTGTGTGTGTGTGTGTGTGTATATCTGTGTGTGTGGTGTGCCTCTACGGGTTTTGGGTGTACTGCAACTTGTTGCCTGACTCCGGCTGGTGGCGACTGGAGAGTGGCATTTTCCAATTTTTTTCTTCATTTTTTTCAAAAATAAACCAAGGCAGGGCAGCGCAACAACAACAACAACAACAACAACAATCACAGCATCTGCTGATCTGTTGCACACATGTTCATGCTTCACGCCATGCCACAAGCGAAGCGACTTTACCCAGTCACTTAGTGGCACTTTGAACTCTAGGGAGCAACTGGCTGCAATTGCTCCAGTGACTCTCAAACCCCCAGCGACAAGACGACAACAAGCCACCGCGCAAATATGTAATGCAATGGAAATGTGGCAACGACGACGACGACGACACGCTGCATGCAACCATTTTCCATATCCATTTATGTCAATTGCTTGCAACTTGCAACAAATTTGCATGAGTTGTTGGTCCGCTGTTGGGTCAAAAGCTGCAGGCAAACCCCGAGACCCTGTGGCATGTTTGCCCCTTTTGTGCCACAAAGTAATTATTCAATGAAAAATGCCAGAGGAAATGCGAATTTTCCAGCAGAAATGAAATTAAGAACTCTTCAGACTCAACAAATTATCGATAGCCAAGCAATCGCAAGAAATTATCGATAGCATTTGTTATCGATTAGTCTAAATTTGTCTGTGTTTCTTGCAACTGAGTCATGACTGGCCACGAGCCAAGTGTTGCACCAAGTTGCGGCTTGCCATGTTGCTACCCACGCGAAAAACTTAAACTTGTTTGCCCCAAACGCGCCCGGCACAACTCCCCCTCCCACTGGCTGCACACACTGCCCAGCACTCACTCCTCCGTTGCTCCCTTTTGGCCATGTCTTTTGTGTATTCATCATTCATCAGTTGCAACTTTTACCTCAAATGCAACGCATCCCGGCCAGCATTTCAATGGATCATCTCCCTCTGCCCCTCTCACTCACTCACTCTCTGCTGTCTCTTTCTCTGAGCCTGAGTGGGGAGTGGGTGGGAGGGGAGAGGGGGTGGTGTTGCTTTTTGTTTGGTTTGTGCATGACCTCCTTAGGGCGTAACTGTGCTTAAGCATCCCAACATTCAACGGTCGGTCTGGACAGGAGGCATGCTGCATGGGGCATGGGGCATGGGGCAAAGAAGCTGCATTGAATTGAGCCGTGGCTGATTTATTTGTAATTTGCTTGGCCAGCAGAGCAAATTAAGGCAGCGCTCGATTTTGTTGATGCCTTCGACTTGACTTGGAAGTTGCTTGATTTAACTCGACTCCGACTCCAGCTTCAGCTCCTGCCTCAGCTCCCTCTCCAAGGGGCAGCCTGGACTGTGCTCGGCTGGGAAACAATAACAAGTTGCTGGCTGCTTGGGCTTGAGGAATGGGGAGCGGGCGGTGGCTGCGGTTTTGTGCCGCCCGTTTTGCATAATGAGTGCAACTCCGCCCCTCCCTTCAACAATTCCCATTGGGCATCTCCCGCGCTCGCTGGCAACGTGATGTCCACAGGGCGCTTCGTGTCGTGTTGTTTCTTTCAACTGGTTTGCCTGTTGTTGCTCAACATTGGCACAAAAGGCGTTATAACATTTCCATTGCATTATTCCTGCTTCTCCTGTCCCTCTACTCCTCGTCCACTTCTTCTACCTCCTCTTTTACCCTTCTTTTTTTGCTATTGTCTGGCAAAATGAAAATTCCTTTAAATTATTTCATTATTGGTTGCCTTTGGTCACACTTTCACACGCTCGACTCATTAGAATTTTTGATTGGGCGCAATTAAAAACTATATATAATATATGTACGGTGAAACCTCTCTACAGTGGACAGCGACGGTCGCCTGAAAATTGTCCATTATTGAGAGGTGTCCACCTATGGAGGAACCTCCCATTCCCAAGTTTTTCTCGATTTAAAAGGAGGTGTTCACTTATGAGAATGTCCACTGTAGAGAGGTTTCCAGTGGCCATTTCGCTGTGACTCTCAAACTGTTGCCCTCAACCCAGCTGGCCGGTAGCCGCCCGACTGCCCCAACGCCCGGCTCTGCCCAACTGCCCCGCCGATACGCCTTTTCGCATTGCAATTCTCTTCAATTGAAGCAAATTAAATGAAAAATTGCACAAACAAACATACAGATACACTTCCATACACACACAGATACTCTTCTACACACACACAGCTACACTCATAAATATGTAAATATAAAAATGTTGGCAATTTACAATGTTCAATTTTGAATGGGCGACAATTGAGTGCAGTCCACAGTGGGGAGAGGGGCCCGGCAGCCGCCCAGGGGGTTGCGGGGTACGGTGCTGCCCAGCATATGGCCGTCTCAGTCAAGTTGAACCATTGACACTTGCAAGTTTTATCGATTAATTATCTGCTTCGGAGAGCTGACAAAGGAATGCATGGCACATGGCACAAGCTCAAAAGTGGAATGTTTTGGCAAATGGAACAGACGCTTTAAAGCTGACATAATTGTTGTATGTTATCGATAATTATGAACATGATAAGCACCAAGCTCCTATTTGAGATTCTGCGATTACCAAATGTCTAAGCTGAGCTAATTTATCGATTGAAATGAGTAAAGCTTAAACAAAACAATAATATCGATAAAAAGCACATCGATATGGTTCGAAATGTCAACTATTTGTTGTGCTTACGAAATAGAAATAGAACACTTTTGTTATGATTATTATCGTTTCTGTAACAATGAAATGCATGAAGAGATGTACCGATATCACTTTTTATGTCGATAATTTTCGGAAAAAATTAATCACATATTGAAAAAATCGATATGAATTTGTCCAAAGTAATATTTGAGTAAAACAAATAATGTTAGGAAAAATAATCAGGATTTTTCATTCCACTTTAAAGATCCATAATTATCGATAATTAAAAAATGCAGAACTTTGGTTGAAAAACTTCCTTTTAAAAAGCGTTTTGGAATTGGACTTCAAGAGCCCCAAATCCTATTCGTAGCTAAGTTATCGATATACAGCAATGGAAATCAACAAGGTATCAATCTAAGGAACCAAATTTTTCGGAAACAAACTTGTTCACTTCACTTGGGTTGTGAAGAGCTGTAGTTTCGTAATAGAGAATTATGTGGAATTTTTACTTACCGGGTGGACATTTGCAGTCATAGGTGAGTCCGTTGGCGCGACAAGTGCCACCGTTCTGGCAGGGCGATGGGGAGCACGGCTTGTATTTGGTATCGCAATCCTTGCCCGTGTAGCCGGCGGGGCACATGCATCTGGAAAGTGTTGAGAAGTGGAGAAAAAGTAGCGTTAGAATTGTGATGGACAGTTGACAATTTGGTGGCAGCGACGGTGGCAGCATCACTCAGACGAGAACGACGTCTTGGTGGGGTTGCTTGGCTTGCCCCACAGCTAGTTAATTGCAACGTGCAACGTGCAACTTCCGTTTGAACGAAATGTGTCTTGCGCGGATGACTGGATGGATGTTGGATGGATGGATGAATGGTTGGAATGGGAATGGGAATGCAATGGAATGGTTGCTTAGATGGATGGATGGTTGGGCTGACTGGCTGGACATGATCATGTGCCCCCTGACGACGACGACGACGACGACTTGACTTGACTCTAGAAAACAGACAGATTTCAGATCTCTCGTTGTCTCTGGGCGGCTCTCGGAGAGACTCAACTTGGCTCTCTTCCTCTCGCTCTCTGACAACTCTGGTTGTTTCTCTGTGTTTGAGTGTGCCACAATTGTTCAGTGTTGGAAGTTATTAACCGGTTATTTGGGGCTGGGTATACAGGGCCATAACAATAAAAGGCAATATGTGTACAACAATGTTGGTAGCTAGTTTTTCTCTGCTTCTTCTCTGCTTCTCCTTCTTCTTCTTCTTCGTCGTCGTCGTCTTCTACAACTTCTTCTGTACCTCCTTTTATTTTCTTTGCTTTGCTTTATATTTATTATTTGATGTTTGTTGGATTTATTAGGTCTGCCAGTGTGTACACATTTGATTTTCGTCGTCTTTTTTGGGGTCTTAGTAGTTCCTCTAATTGTTTATGTTACAATATTAAAACTTAATTTGTTTCTCAAGAACTTTTGCGTTTCAGAACTGGTTTCTACTGGTTTCTAGACCCGGCCCGACCCCATGCGGAGGCTCTGCACTTGGCCCATAAATGGCAGCTCTCTTTGAATTCTTTGCCCCCGCGTTGCGGGCTCTCAAGTGCCGACGCCGACGTTGCCAGATGTCTATAGATGGCCAACTAATTAAGACCATTAAGCGCATTTAATTAAATTAAACAATTAAAAAAAAATCGACAAAATAGGCAAAAGGCCTCGAGTGCCGCAATAGTCCCTAAAGACCCGATACACAAATGGCCAATGAACTGAACCCAACTGTTGTCTTGTCTACAGTCTTCTTCTGCTCCTAACCCTTCCCCATTCCGAACCACTCCGAACTACTCCACTCCACTCCACTCTTCACCGATCTGATCTAACTGCTGACCAAATTACACATCGTAAATTGCTTCACCTTCGCTTTGGGCAAAACTAACGAACGAAATTCAAAATTGATTTTTGATTGACATGTGAAACTCAGCGGGCCAATGGCCCGAGGCGTTGATAATGAGTATTGGGTAAAGATATATATAATATCCATATATACATATATCTATATACATATATACATCGTCTGGGGACCCACCACAATGCTAAACATAGCAGCATAACTATATAAAAACTAAAAAGGTGGATCATCAAGTAGGTTGTGAGTGCACTTATTCACTCATCGCGTGTGTGATACTCGTTAGCGTTCAGCACAGAATTGTATCGGCTTGATGAGTATATTCATAATATGAGTAATTTTATGCTCGAGTGTAATACATTTGTAATTTGTACTTTTTCAAAATTTACTCACGAATATATTCATGAATACACTCATGAGTATAGCCAGTCGTATTATTAGTGGTCAAGGGCGTAAGTCTCTTGAAACATTCACAGAAATGTTGCTCATATTCACAAAAGGCAGCAGTAGCGATTCATGAATACATTCATGAATGCTATCATTTGATTTAGATCTAGTCGGGAGAATTTCTAAACATATGTCTTTCTTATAAATCAGCACATAAGCGCCAAAAGATACAGCAGTTTTTTATGAATACACTCATGAATACAACCACTTGCTTGAAAAGTATTCAGGAATATAAGCTTTTCTGAGGTAGTATGTCTACAAACACTAGAAATCTCAACACATGTGACAAAAGTCACAAAAAACATTAATTTCATTGCAAAGTCACAATAGTGTTCTATGAATACACTCATGAGTGCACTCATTTCATAAAGACTTATGTACCAATTATATCTAAAACTATGTATACATTATAGTTCTGCACATAGGCAACAAAATACCAAGTAGTGTTTTATGAATACACTCATGAGTGCACTCAATTAACTGTGTTATCGTTTTTATAGCAATTAATATAAATACACTAACTTTATGTTCGGAAATTAGCAAAAAGTTTGAATGAGGATTATCTGCATTGTTTAATAATTGACTTTGTTCTCAGTGTGAATGATTCATAATGTATTCATTCAAAGATTCGCTTGTTTGCAGCACTAAATCTTATCAAATGACAGCTTTAGAATGAATATTTAGCCATTTAGCTTATGGCCGCATGTTTTATGCATGTCCAATAATTGGCTGTCTATTCATATGCATTCGTTTTGATTCGATTCATTCATATTCATACTTATTCAAACCGACATGTTGAGCATGACTAAGCTTACGGGCATATCGTATTTCGTACTGTCCACTAAATTAACGTTTTTATTTGCCAAAAAATAATAATAATATATATAAAAATAAATTTCCATAATGCTTTATTTACGCATAAACACAATCAAAAACGAATACACAATGTGAATATTATGTGAGTATTATGCGAATATTACTGAATACAGCCGATGCCGCACAACAGTGGCAGACATTAAGATCCAAACTAAGTGCCCCAATGACAAGTAGAAATCAATTTTTATGAGATCAGAATAGATAGGATCAGTTCAGATCAGTTAGGATTGGTTTGGTTGTGGTTTGGTCTCAAAGTGAACTTGCTTTGCGTTGCTTTGATTGCAAGTTATGGGGCGCTAGAGAGGCAGATCTACTAAATACATCCAAAAATCATGCCCTCCGAATGATACAAACAAATTGACAATTAGCTGAACTTTTGTATTATGTTAATTATGGCATCGGTAAAACACATGTTCAGATCGCACTTTTTTTTTCGTTTTCGATCTCGACGAGAGGGGCCCGACAGGGTAGGGGGTATTATCTGGTAATTTGTGTGTTTCAAATTAAAAATGCAAATGTTGCCAATGAAATTTAATTTACATTTCGTATTGAAACTCGTTCGAACATAGACAAAAGCGCCGGAAATTCGGATAGGTCAGTGGCGGGGGCGATGTGTGGTATATGTAGTTGGGTTAGGAGGGGAGTTGGGGCAGTTACCCTATTGTCCGAAACTTTGTGTGATTTATTTCAATAGTTTTGTATATTTTAATTAGACTGGAAAACGTTTTGCGTCCGTCCGACATTGTGCTCAATTTGGCAAGACAAAAGCGAGTTAGCTTTATCTTTGGATGATTGGGGATTTTAAACACCCTTTGAAATTTGAAAAAATCATAATGAGATTCGGTTGGAGCAATAGGCGTTTTGAAATTTCGAGGATCGTAAGATAACAGAAAAAAAGATATGTATGAAATTTGAGAAAATCAAATGGAGATTCGGTTGGAGCGGTTGGAGTTAAACCCTATTTGCTTTTTTCTGCTTCCTTCAATTAAGATTTTAAGCGGATGGATTTCAAGTCCTATGATACAGCCTAACTTCACCTTCCATAGGACTTTTATAATATATATACCTATTTTTCGGAGTAGCTTAGGACTTCCGCTACAAAATCCTGAGTGTCTTGTAATGATTTGTCCCGATAGTTTGGAGTTAATAGGATATTTTATAAATTTTGAAGGCACTAATTGGGAAAAGTTGAGAGTGACACAGGTGACAGGTCATGAGCGGGGCTCAAACCCACGATTTCTTGTTTCACGTCCATCAAGCCCCCAGACACATACCTCCAATAGAAAAATGATTCAGAGAACGTGCTAATTAGGGAAAAACCTCTCTAGTAATACCATAAATTACATATATTTGATAGAACTTTAAGAACTTTTGGCATCTCTTTGTTAAGGAGAAGTTCTATTCTATTCTATTGGGTCAAAGCCTGAAGCACTATTTGTCTTTTTTTTCTGTTTGCTTCCCTGAATATCCTTTTTTTTACGTGGGTGGATTTCAAATCCTACGCCACAACCTAGTTTTTGTAGGAGAAAGAAATAGCTTGCGAAATATGGCATATGGCCTCCTTATTTTTCTCCCAATCATTCTGATTCCTGTGCCATCTTTTCATCTTTGCCTTACAAGCTTTATCCCAAAGCGCATACTCTTTTTACTACTGTTCGAAAAAATCAAAATCGATAAACAATTTTAATCGTTTCTCTATGCTAACTAACTCTTTAGCTCGAAATCGATTCCATATAAATTATTAGTTTTAAATTGTCATTAATTTGGCGCACAGCCACAAAACGGAGGAAGTTTTTTTTTGAGGGGGTTTTGGATGTTGTGTTTTGTTTTCTTTCATGTCGACGCGATAAATTAGCTAAATATGCAAATGCGCCGATTTGTTTCATTTGATAAAGACCACAGGCCCTCCCCTCGCCGGGCTCCCTAAACACTGGTGGGGAGGTGCCTCTGCCTGGTCTGATCTGGCTAACTCGGAACGTGTCTGATCTTTTGTCGAACAAGAAACCAAATTTGCACTTGTCAGTCGAGCGGCGAGCTGAGTTATTAACTGCGCCGGCGGTTGAATCAATGACACTGGCTGAAAGTTTTGGATTAATTGGGTTTACTTACTGATAGGAGCCGTGGGTATTGACACAGGTGCCGCCATATTGGCAGGGATTCGATTGGCATTCCTCGACATCCTCGGAGCAAGTGTGACCCGTAAAACCGGGCGGACATTTGCAGCTAAAACTGCTGCTGCCCGCCAGAGCGGAGCAGGTGCCACCATTGCGACACGGTGAACTGGCGCATAGATTTTGAGTCTGACAATATTCGCCTGGAAAGGAAGGGGAGGAGTTTGGGGTAGAGATTAAGATTTTGATTTTGATGTGATTTGAGCTGATTTTGGTCATGTTGCAACTAACCTGTATAGCCATTCGCACAGATGCAGCTGTATTCCTGCAACGTTTTCAGCTGGCAAGTGCCGCCATTGAAGCAGCGCGCCTTGTCGCAGGCATTGGCCACGGCAATCTCGCAGAGCGACTCCTCAAAGCCAAGCGGACACAGGCACGAGATGCCCGGCCGGCCATTCCGAAATTCCACCTGACAGGTGCCGCCATTCTGGCAGCGTCCATGTCCCGTCAGGCAGGGATTCCGATGTTCACAGTAGTGTCCAACATATCGTGTATCGCAACTGAAAATTGTAGAAGCAGAAAAAAAGAGTTAGATATGAGATGCAGATCAGATGATGCACAGATAGATAATGTATGCGTATATCTAGTTTATGGTAGCTTAGGAATTGACTAAGGAGCGCGGCGCAGTTGCTCTTTAGCGCAAAAGCCGCACCAGATTTGTGTCCATCGATAAGACGCCAAGTGTTAAAGCCAGCTGACAAACTGACAAACGCGCCTCATTTCCGCTTCGGACAGGCTACAAAATGACTTTCACAGCAAACTCCTGAGACTTGAGACTGTAGACTGAAGACTGTAGACTGAAGACTACAGCCTGTAGACTGGAGATGGCAGAGGGCAGACGACGGGAATTTTTGGCAGCAACAAATGCAGATCAGCTGCTGCAAGAGTGGCAAGTGGCAGATTTACACTAGAGCAAACAAGTTGGTGTACAACAAAAACAAAAAAATGATATAGTACTGCCATAGGATGATGCTATAAATTATGCTTGCTTATGATTGCCATTCGATTGCTTGGAAGCTGATTATATGCGAGATGAGGGGTAATTTTTGTTAAGGAAAATCTTTTTCGCAACATTTGCTTGACTTTCAGTTTGAGAACAGCCTACAAAACATCAAAATATCCAAAATTTTGAGATTTCGAAAATGGTCACAAAATGATATAGGTGGATGCGATGCGAATGGAACAAGAATAGTATTGGAGTTTATGAGATACTGTGGAAGGAGATGGGAGGTTTGATGTATACCCAATTTCCTGTTAATTTTGAAAGTGATGGGAAGAAATTTGAATATCAAGTCGAGCTTTTGGGGCCGGAGGAATAGGTCTTACCTCCTATGTGGAGTTTGATGTATACCCAGTTTACTGAAATTGTTGAAAGTCAAGGGAAAGAATTCGGATATAAAGTCGAGGTTTTGGGAGTGGTGGAATAGGTCCTAATCGAATGTGGGGTTTGATGTATACCCAATTTCGTGGGATTGCTGAAAGTAAAGGGAAACAATTTGGATGTAATGTCGTCCTTTTAGGAGCGGTGGAATAGACCCTACTTCTATGTGGAGTTTGACGTACACCAAATTTCCTGAGATTGGTGGAAGTAATGCGAAGGAATTGGAATATAAAGTCAAGCTTTTGAGAGCGAAGAAATCAACTCTCTTTGGTAAGGAAATTTCTTAAATTCCCCAATTCAATTTTCAATAATTTCAAAAATGCTAAAGCTCAGCTCCGCTTAGCAGACACAAGCTGCTTGCTATGGCAAAAATGCAATACAGGTTAATTAATGCGTTTTGGGGCTCATTAAAAATCAATAAACATGCGCACATTATGAATGCCAGTAAATGGAGATAACAACAACAACAACAACAACTACAAACCGTATCTAAGCAGCTACAACAACAACAACAAGAACAACTACAACAACAACAGCAAAACGAATAACAACAAATTAGCAAAGTAATTGCAATGCGCCGGCGCATTTCGATTACCAATGACAATGATGATGATGATGATGATGGTGATGATGATGATGAAGTTGGTGATGATGATGATGATGGTGATGTTGGTGATGATGTTGTTGTTAATGTTGCTGAAGAAGATGGTGTTGTTGTTGTTGCTGTTGTCTCTGTGCCTGCATTGAGTTGGAGTTAAAGTCGAACGACAACTTGCACATTGTTGTTTTCCCTTGAGAAAACAATTTTTATGCACGGTAATTTGTGCGCGATCTTGATTGCATATTAAATTTTCATCGAAGCCAAAGTCAAAGCCAAAGCAATGAGAAAATTACACGCATTGCGGCCGCCGCAGCATCTCAGAGTAAAAGAGACAACAACAAGCATAAAGCAATGAATAATCATTAAGGCAACTTCTTTGGCCATTGGCTAGAGATGTGCTCGGAACGGGCTTTTCTTTTGGCTCGGGCACATGTGACCGTTACAAGTGTGTGAAAATGCTTTAGATGTAGCGTGAATTTGTAACACACACACACACACACACACACACACACACACACACACACACACACAAGCACACACCAGCTGCTACATAACCTCACTTAAATGCCCAACCTAACCTCACTTTCTGCGTGCTGCCGTTGCCGTTGCCGTCTCGATTGTTGATCGTAATCGAAGCCGTTTGGAAAAATTAAATGGCGGTAGGCAAAACAGTTAGCAACATGTTTGTTGGCTTGAGAAATCGATGTTTGTCTGCTGCTGGGGATTAAAGACAAAACCGAAACAAACTGAAACAAGCAGCAAAAACGACAACATTCAACGGACAAAGCCGGACAATCGGCGATGTTGCAGCTGTGATAAGGCGGACTCTCTCATTCAAATTAGGTGTCAGGCGTTTGGTTTTTCACGAAGAAGAAGAAGAAGCAGAGGCAGTAGAAATAGAGGCAGTACGAAAAAAATTAATGTAATATAAATTATACACAAGCCAAGTTGAGTGCAGGCTCTGGGATCTGAGAGTTAAGTCAAGTTAAGAGTTAAGAGTTAAGCTGAGAGTTACCTGGTAACTTGTTTTGTGTGTGTTTTCAAATGAAACGCGAGAGAAAATCACGGGGGAAAAACAACAAGAAAATAAATGAAAACGTGACTGGCATTGGCAAATAAAGCAAAGTTATCCAGCGGCAAAACAATATGGACACAACACAACCCGACAACAGGGTGTGTTTTAAGCCTTTAGAGCTCTATAACTGATATTAGAGATGGACGCGTGAGTCACGTTCAAAGGTTTGCGAAACAAAAACCGAAACAAACAAATAAGAAAGGTTTATATTCGGCAAGATGATCCTTATGAATTTTGGTATACCGCTAGATAAACAAAGAATCTTAAAAGTGTGTGCACTTTCAAGACTAAAACCACAGTCTGCTATGTTATCTAAAGGTCTAAACCTTATGAAATTGGGTATATTCATAGATAATAAGGAATCTTCAAAATGTATGAACTTTTAAAAGAATAGTTTTAAGTAAATAAAATATATGGGCAAAACCAACTTTTGGTTATATGTCAAATGTGCTATTTAGAGTCCCGATCCTTACGAAATTCGGTAACAGTATGCCAGATAACCAAAGAATCTACTTTGGTATTCTTCTATTCTATTAAGAATATAAAAATATGGGCAAAATCGAGGTCCAATTCTCATGAAATTAGCATGGCGTTAGATAACAAAGAATCTTAAGAGTGTGTCGAGAAAAATGAGCAAACCCAAATTTTGACTATATGGCAATTGTGTGATTTAGAGTCCCGATCCTTATGAAATTTTGTATCTTAAGAGTGTGTGAACTTAGGCAAGTGAAAAATAGGCAAGTCCGACTTTTGGTTATGCCTTATGGCTATATATTATATGTTATAGCAGTCCGATGCTTATGAAATTTGGTTTAGCGTTAGATAACATAGAATCTTAAAACTATGTTAACTTTTACGGAAATAGCTTTAAAAACATGGTAAAGAATGGCAGATTGAGCCTATCCTGCAGGTTCCGACAAATGAAGGCTGTTTTTGCCCAGTTTCATTATGATAGCTGAAAAACTAAGGAGCACAGGAACGGTTTCTTCTTGCCTCCGGACCAATTTGAAGATAGCTTTTGGGGAAAAAAAAGCAGTTGACAAACACAACAAAATTTGCTATCGATTGTAGACACGAGAAACATGCGAGAAATTGTGCGTAGCATCACGTTCATCACTCAACTCACGATCTAACTTTTCTTAGCCGTGTTGTGGCTTAGCCTTGTGTGAGAAAAATCTATTTGGTAAGTGTCTTTACGGGGTCTTGTCTTGTCTCAAGCTCAAGACTCTGATCGCTGGCGATTTTCAATTTGCGGTCGAGTTGGGAGTTGGGAGAGAGATAGAGAGAGAGTAATGTTCATAATCATAACTTTATAAAGCTTCGACAACTACGACTTCGGCTGGGACTTAGGATCAGCTTCTCACGAGCGTGTGTAACCACAGCAGCAGCTTGGGGGCTATCAAATGTGCATTGCTACGGTTTGGTTTTGGTTTGGGTTTTGGTTTGCTATCCGTAACCAGATGATGATTTAATGTCTTTGCCCGATGATCAGTCATCTTTGGTCTTGTCTTGTCTTGGCCCGGTCTGGTCTGGTCTGGTCTAGTCTAGTCTATGGCTTCCAATAAATACTAGTGCAAGCGTACAACGCCTATAGTTAGTCTGTAGCGCCCCCTCTGTAGCTCTATATCTGTCTCGCTCTCGTGGTTTACTCAGCCGTATCTAATTTCCGTAGAGCTATGCAATTCACACGCCGGCCAAAAGCAGCTGTGCCAAAGCGTTTTGTGCTGAGCTAAACACATATCAAGATCGACGGGACGACAATGTTTGCATGGCCTGAGCCTGGGGACAAATCCAAGACAGTGGCGGGAGGGACAGCTCCCCAAACTCACCCCTCTACACACCACAAGCCCCTCTAGTCTAGTAGCTATTTTAAGCTCATTTCAAAAATGATAAATTTCATAGTTTGGACTTGTTCCTGTTTGAGATCCTCTTCGTTTTTGACAGACGCCGCCCCTGTTCAGATCACGAGGCAGCGCACAGGGAGCCAACAGAATGCCGAAAAATTTTTATCGTGCTGTTAAGATCGGGGCCCGGAGCCAAGTTTGCAATTAAAGGCTCGGCTCTTGGCATGGCCATTGTCTGTCCGTCCGTCCGTCCGTCTGTCTGTCTCTCCGTCCGTCTGTTTGTTTGTTAGTTGACAAAAGCGCCCAATTAAAGCATAATTTTTGCTTTTTATTTGCACTGATAACCATCTCTCTCCCCGTCTCTTTCTCTACTGCTCTTCTAGTGATGAGCAAAACAAGTGCGTGCTTTGTTTACCAATTCGAACTCTTGATCTTTTCTTCGCTTTTCCCTCCGCTTTTGCAACTGCAACAACCCAAGACAACAAGTTGCATTCATTCATTCGTGCCACTCGCAGACAGCCAACAATTTTAACTATGCTAATTAAGCAAATTTGCCATATTTAGCCGATGACATTAGGTTATCGGCAAATATAGCAAAATAAGAGGAAGCAGCAGTATAGTTGTTCTCATCCAATCTTATCAACAATTTTTTTTTATAGCACAAAAAGATCAAGATGTTAAGTAGGAAATATGCACTTGATTTCTGGGAAATATATAATGCACATTGTTTGACATAATCTTTACTAGTTGGCATAAAGGTTTGATAGATTTTAAGATTTGCTGTAAAAGAGTTTGATTTAAAGAATTTCGAAAATAAGCTAAAGTTAGAATTTGCTAGAAAGCCACGTAGACAGCTCCAAAGTTTACTTTCGGTCGATTTAGTATCATCTCCGTATGTCTGTTCTTTTCAGTGTTTGCCAAATAATCCCTCAGTTTTGGTACTATCGAAATGCAATTTAATACACGATCTTTTTTGGTCAGAACAGATCACTTTCTTACATAGCTGTCAACTTAAAGGTAGGTTTGCGTATATATCCTTTATTTTTTAAGCTTTTACCTTTTAACTATATATATTCATACATTTTTCCAACGATCCAGCAAATTTCAAAATGATTGACCTATAAACACGTCAGATATTAGTCATTGAAATATGGATTCATACCGCCCTATACTATTGATTTACACCAACTTTGCCGTAGTTTTGTGCCACACTGAGCTGAGGGATCTTGAAACATCTTTGGGGCAAACAGTTTTTGATATTTTCTAAAATTCCCTCATTTCGTCTAAATTTCGTATAGTGTATAAAATCTACTTAGTTGAACTCTTTTACCCTATGAATTTCTCATATAGTAAAAGCTTCTTGGCTTGGCTCTAATGTTTCAAAAACATATTCTTTTTATCAAAACTTCCCAAGTACCATTTTGCTGCTTCATTTAAGCCGTGTTCTTTCCAGTTGTTTTTGGGTATTTCTTCTTTATTTTTTGGGTAAACAGTGCATACTTCTCACATTACCCATGGCATGTTTTTCACGTGAAAAGCCAACAATGCCAGACGGACATAAAGTACAAACATATGTAGAAGATCACAGACCAGACTATACCAGACCCAGTACCTAACCTGAGGCAGGTGCAACACACACTCGCACACACACACATACACACACACAATAGAGTTGTCAATGTGCCATTTTGGTGTGTGTGTGCAGCATGTTATTGCCATCTCTATTCATTTTCAGACATGTATCTCTATCGGCTCGCTGCATTTATGTGTTTATTTAGCAGCTGAACTGAACTCTGAGCATAGCTCATCTATATGTAAGTTCTGCCTTTAGCTACGGGGACTCGAAACCCGAACTCGAACCCGAACCCAAACCCGGACCCCGACTCGGACCCGTTTCTTTTCAAATATGTTTTTCGGCAAGCGAACGACAAATGCGTGACCCCATGGCTCAACAACAAATTTTACACCAAATTTTCTTGCTGTCTTTCCACCTATCCATCCATCCATCCATCCACCTATCCATCTATATTCATCATGCCATGCTGCATTTTCAGCTGTGCGTTTTTCATTTCGTTTTGTTTGCTTTTCAGGTAAAAAGAAAAGAAAATAAGAAAAAAGAAAATGCATATTTTTCTTTTATTGTCGAAACTGGAATCCTAACTGGCCGCACCGGCGGCTTGTCAAATGGCTTTACAGGTCTGCGCGACCTTCTTTATTTACCATACATTTTCATCGGACTGTCAATCGATTGTCAACACACAGACATAGCATATTGCGTAAGAGTACGATGTTCAATCTTGGCTTGATAACAAAGTTATCGATCAAGTCAATTTGATGACAATTGACGAGGTTGTTCAGGAAAAAACAGTGCTCCACATTGTTAACAATTGGTTTTGTTATCGATGTACAAAAGTTCGATAAAAAATAAAGCGCTGAAAAGTATGAACATATATAGAGTAAAGCTAATAGCTATATAATCGATTATTTTAATTTGGGTGAAAGTTCGAAAACAGTTTCGAGGAATCATTTTATAACAATATATCATGTTTCAACTTGGTTTTGTGAATTTGGCAGTATAGTTCATCAGTTGTTTTTCCTGAATAGATCCATAAGAAGCATTTTCTGGTTTCCTGAAAATTTCATAGATTTTGTACAAAAACATCTTTCAAAAATGAAGCACAAATTATTAAAATATTATATGCCTATAACAACCTGAAGCACTATTTGTCTTTTTTCTGCTTTCTTCTCTGAAGATCTTTTTTTTACGTGGATTTCAAGTCCTGCCTAACAACATACTCTTTCTAGGAGGGGATAATCTATAGTCTATAGAGGGAATGAACTATATAAAATATAGTCTGCATAATAATACAATAAACTATATAATTAAAAACCCTTTAATGCAAGAACAACCATATTGTATAAATCGATAACAGCTTGGGGCTAATCTTAACTAGAACAAGATGTTACACTAAGAAATATATGAAATTACAAAAACTGGCTTGTCTGAATCCCATTTAAAGATTATAAAACAAATTGTCGAATAACAAAGTATCAATAGAGATAATAATAATGATAATCTTATTTAGAATTTAGGTACAAATTACATTAAAATTCCAGAACAGATCGTTTCTGCTTCATTATGAAGTGACTGAGTTCAGCCCTAGAGTGCAACAATGTATTGTCTATAAAGATTTAGGACTGAACTATAATGTATAATGTATGAATATTATAATTAATACAATGAAAATATGCATTGATAATTGCCCGAGATGATTTCCAATCTCTGTTTTAATTGCAAACCGTGTGAACACACAGCAGTTGCTAATTAATGAATTACCCAGTGAAACCCAGTAAATTTGATACAAAGATTTCAGATTTCAGATGTCAATACTTTGTAGTAGTACAACTATAATGATAATCGCATTGGGTTTCAGTTGAGTTAAATTGTATGCAAATTGCTGTGGTTGTTGCTACGACGCGACTTTTAGTTGAACTAATTAGATAAAGAAGTATTTTTTTTTTTGTGTTTTTTGGGGTCTCATTAAAATGACAGTTAGCAAAGCAATAAGCCACAAGAGATGGATGAATGCTGCAATATGACAAGACAAGACGATAATGCAGAAAGTGAGGGGAAAAAATGACAGATCATGGGAAACATAACATGGGCAGCTGTCAACATGCGCTCACATATGGGAGTAGAGTTATGACATGGGGCCCAAAACAATGCTAGATTTATGTAATGCGATGAGATGCAGACGTAAAAAACTATATATATGATGAATAAGAAGAAGATGATGAAGAAGAAGAAGAAGCTGAAGAAACTTTGACTTGCGGAGTCATAATTAAAATTGTTTTTTTTTTTGGGGTTTTTTTTTTTGGGATATTTTTTTTTTTTGGGATTTTTTTGGTGTGGCAGCTTGTCCTCGTTGCTGCTGCGTCGCGTGAGTCGTGAGAATGCGCAACTTAATTGAGTTTCAATAAAACGTTTTAATTTGAGGACAGAGAGAGAGAGAGGTAGGAAGAGAGAGGGAAATAAAATCGGGCAACGTTGCAGGGTACAAAAAAAGGGTATAAAACTTGGTTAAAGGAATTTTGTACGCCAACGCCTTGGCCGCAAAAAGGGCGCGCAAAATGAAGAGCAAAAAGGGTTTTGAGTATGGGGAAATCAGGTTCAGATGTGGTTGTGTGTGTTTGGTGTGTGTGTGTGTCTGTGTGTATAGCAACAATTTATGGCCATTGGCTGTATAAGGCAAGAATGTAAAATGCAAGCGGAATGCACAATAAACATTCGCTACGCTCAGATCGGTTGGGTTGCTCCGACTTCAGAGGGGGGGACAAGTTTGTGGCAACAACAACAACAACAACAGCGGCAGCGGCAGCGGCAGCAACACAGAAAAGCAATCAAAGCAGGTTGCAAACAAGTTTAACCCGGGGGGAACCCAGCGAGTTGGGGGCACTGCGAGCAGCTTCGGGGGCCCTCGGCTGATGATAAAATCGAAGGATGCGCCTGGCGCGGCACAAAATGGCCGCTTGTCGCTTTTGAAAAACACAAAAAAAATGTGTCATCATCTTTGCAACAGTCTGTGCTAACTGTAACTGCAACATAAAGGTGCAACAATAACAGCAACAACAACTTGAGCAGCTTAAGAGCTTAACGCGCGGCATTTTGCTTTGGACTTGATGCATTTTCATTGTCATTTCCTTTGGAAAACTAACACGCTGGGCAGCACCCTGTTGTTGTTGGTGTTGTTGTTGTTGCTGTGCTTAATGATGAGTTAATTAAAGTAATTGCGCTGAGCTTGAAAAAAATTTTTCACTTTTTTTTGAAGCCAAGATGCTGGCCAGAAGAGCTAAAGAACCCAAGAAGCAGACCAAAAAAGAGAGCTCACAAAAGGTAAAGAAGCTAAATGTAGAGGCAAAAGGAAAGCCAACAACAAGAACAACAACAACTACAACAACACAAACAACAACACCAAGTGCAAAGCGTGTGAGCCAAGAGCTTGAAATAAAAACCAAAGTTGTTCTGCTGCGGCCAAATAGGGGGGGAAATGAAATTAAATGGAAATATACAACATAAGCATTAAGCAATATACAACAGATATACAGATATATATCTAAAGCTATAGCCCCTCGCGCTCACACACACACACTCCAGCTGTCTCTTTCGGTTCTGTTCTACGCTCTTTGGGCTGAAACAATGAACACGGCAACGCAACGCCATACAAAAACGAAAGACTTAGGAAACGAACTTGCCCCAAAGCAATGAAAAATTTTAAGCGCACCAAAATTCTGTTTCTTTTTATACACTTTTTCGATGAAAATTGTATATTAACTATGTGCAGAAGTTTATAATGCATAGAAGGCCCCAAGTTACAACTAAAATAGAAATCGATACAAAGTCTATTTTGCCCATATTTCCACGTTTTTCAAACTATAGCATTTTAATTTCAGACAGACTTATGTTTCTTTAGTATCTAACATTCCACCAAATTTCCAAAAGAACGGACTATATCATACAGCTTATATAGCTAAAAGTCGGTTTTGCTTATATTTCTACTGTCTTATACCATGTACTATTTGAATGATATATAACAACCCTATCGGATCAAAGCCTGAAGCACTACTTTCCTTCATCTTCCTTCACTGAAGAACTTCTACGCCATAACCTAGTTTTTCTAAAAGGCACATGCCTATCGACAAGAGTGAGACTCGAACTCGCACTACTTGTTTGGCGATGCTATCCAATAGTTGCTATCCAATCGATTGGTACACTATATCATATAGCGACTACATAGCTAAAATTCGGTTTTGCTTAGATTTCACATGTTCTACATTATCTTGTAGCATTCACTTTTTCTATATACAATATTTTTATATACTATATACTATTCTATTGTATATGCTGTTACACTGAAAACAAAGCTCTTTTTACCCGTATTTTACATGTTTTTCAAGCTTATATTTTGAAATTTGAGATACGTTTATGTTTCTTTAGTCTCTAAAAATCTACCGAATTTCCAAATCATCAGCCCACCATATCATATAGCTATCATACAACTAAGAGTCTATTTTTTTTACTTCCATGTTTTTCAAGCTATTACATTTAAATTTGCAACATACTTATGTTCCTTTTGTATCCATAATTTCTTCGAATTAACAAATGATCGGATACGAATATTATATAGCTAACTAGAAGTTGGTTTTACTTATATTTTACAGCTATTCCAGGCGCTGAGAATTGTTAAGAAAGAGCATAAAATTGTCGTTGTGCCAAAGACAATCTTAACTTATTTGCTTTTTTTTTTTGATAAATTGTCACTGCCTTTAAACGCGCATTAATCCTAATGTAAAACTATGCTTACAGCTGGCCTGGCCATTTATTGCCAAATAGAGTGAAAACAAGCTAAAGAATTGGCGGTTTTTTGGTTTTTGTTTTGTGGCTTAGTTGCATGAGTCATGCCCAACATAAACATCAACTCATCATGGGGCAGTCTTCTGAGTTTTTTGTTGCTGCTTCTTTTTCAGCTTTTTTTTCGGGGGGAATACAAAGATTGTTGATCTCTCGCACTTCAAAGTAAAATTTCCAATGTGCCGCAGCATGTTCAAAAAACTTTATTTTGTTTTTCGGTTTTGTTGGTAGATGGATGAAGCTGCTCATTAACATGTCATAAACCGCAAGTAAAAACGGTTTGAAAAACAATAGATTGTTGCACAGTTAACAACAATTTTATTGAACCAAAATTTTGGGTGTTTAAATCAAATTCATTGTTCTACAGCAATTCAAGTGCATAATTGCTTAGTTAACCAAAACCAAAAACCAAAACTCAAAGCTCGACTGTGGGCGATGCAAAGAAAATGGTAACAAAAAGTTACAAAATGAAAAAAAAAAAAACAAAACATGACATTTGACATGGTCTTTGGTGAAGAAAAAAGGGGCCTTTGGAGATCGGAGCAGACCAGAGCAGAGCAGAGCAATCAAAGCTTAGCCAACGAGTTGCTGACGACATAAACTGCCACGGAGAGGGAAGAGATCTGCTAGCCAAACGTCGCGTCGTGTCCTGCACAGGCCATCAACTGATCAACTGCAGGCAATCAAGTCAATTAAACAAACAATCTCGGAGCAGGCCAAAAGTGCTCAGACTCAGTTCCAGACTCCGACTCCGACTCCGCCGCCGACTCCGACTCAGCTCCGGACTAGGCTAAGGCTGTGTGAGATCGTATCGAAATAAACACAGTTTTTGGCTGGAAAATGCTCGTGAAATTTTTGCAAATTTGCAAAATAATCATTGAGCTGTGTGCACCAATTCGAAATCAAGACAAAATGCGGTTAACCGTGCATCGGCATCGAATCGGCCCGAACAAAAGCCAAGCTAACCCCACCAAATAGCTCAAAGGCATAGTTTTTTCGGCTTTTTTTTTTCGGTTTTAGTTACTGTTACCAAAGTTCAAGCGATGTTATCGCACATTGAGACAGGGACAGCTATAGCCTGGCAGAAAGAGATGGAGCAGATCACTTACACATGTAAAGACACTGCTATGGAGCAGTCTCTATGGCCTGATCGTGCCGTTGATGATCTGGGGCTGAGTCTAAGGCTGAGGCAGGGGCACACACTCTCAGCCAAGAGACACTGCCACATGGCTTGATCATCAGCTACGATCGCAGTCAGTCCAGAGAAACTGTCGTAAAACCAACAAGCCAAAGAGAGGAGAGAGCGAAAAGCGGTCGCATTTTTAGGCTAAAAGCTAAAGCGCTTTTATGTAATTGCCCGCTAAAGATACTGATAGCAAAATAGCTAAATAAAGTAGAAGAACTGGACGAGCTACCGTTCGATCGTTAGTTAAGGAAAAAACCAAAAAACCAAAAACCAACCGATCTGCAGATCACTCACGAAAACTCAGCGCCTTTACGAGAGCTGTCCGAAAAGTTTACGATCTGACAAGACGGCAATGAGGTCTACTTCCAACTCTATATACTATCCTCTCCCCTCGTCTTAACTTTAAATGAAAGAAAACCACCAAGCTCAACTTGGAGCTAGGTCTGGGGTCTGATCAGAAACTGATCAAAAGGAGATGCTGATGAAATGAACCCGGTTATTGACACGGTAATAACTTTTTCATTCCATATATATATCATTTTTTGTATAGGCATCGGATAGACCCTTTCAAAGTCCACAACTACATGATGAATTTTACCAAGTATTCAAATTCTGTTTCTAAAAGCACTTAGATCACTTTATTCAATCGATTATTTAACCATAACTATCATATCGATATTATTGAAATTTTGTAGAAAGTACATTAAAATATAGCTTTAAACAATTGGAAAGTTTGAAAAGTCTTCAAGCAGCCCTCGTGGAAAAAAAGAAGAGTATGAGTTTTATGCTTATGTAGGCTAAGCAGCGAGTTAATGAATAACCGAAACTGCAACTGAAGTTGAAGTTCAGCCATGATCATGAAGATCAACAGCCTTAGAATATGTCAAGAGTGCAGAAGCATCAAAAGATCAGGTCGACGACAAAAGGCTTTTTTCTTCTTTCTTCTTCTTCTGCTTCTTCAAAGACGACGAATGAAAGCGCCCTCGATCGTGCCTTAGATCAAACTCAGATCATTGATCAGAGCGCATGAAGCGTTCCACCATTCACTGGTGGCTACAATATGCGACTTTAAACAAAACCAAAAACCAAAAAACCCAAAAAAAAAACTCAAAAACAAAGCGTGTTGCAATCGATTTTCTAACAATCTTCTCAGGCCGTTGCACGCTTCGGAGTTTTAATTATGCCACGTTTCGACAGTATGCAGACTCGTAAAATTTTGACAGACTCTCGTCAAAAATATAAAGTAAGTAATCTTCAGTTGTGCGGAGCAACCATATCATAACTCAGTCAAAACAAATGCGTTGCGTACGTGCCATTTGTACGAGACGCATTTGATTTATTACAGCAGACGGGGAGCAGGTCGGGGCAAGGTCTGGTACCCCCATGGAGGGATCTGTTGTGGGGGAATCCACAACAAAAGTGCAATAAAACAAAGACAAAGACAGTCACAAATATAGATAAGAAGACAGTAGACAGTAGACCGAGTCTAAAAAGAAAAGCCGTAAGAAATCAGAAAATTGGAAGAGCCCCAACGCAGACACGAACCAAAGTCGTAGATCAAACGATTTTTGAGCTTTTGCCATTTCAATTAATGATTTCATTGACATGTCCTTGGACCTTGGACAGGTCTGTGGCAAACTGCTGTCAATCATTGATTGACATATGCAAATTTTGTGTCGGCATCGGCCCAAAACTTATGCCAATAATTGAGCAAAATCAATTTCAAGTTTATGGCAAATACGCGCGCTCCGCCTTCCTCCTCCTCCTCCTTCTCCATTTGGCTCCATTAGCTCCGAAGCTTGAATTGATTAGCATAAATTGACGTTGCCAACGGGGGCAGGGCAGGGGGCCTGGGGCTCTGAGTGGGCCACTGACAAATGTTGTAAACTGAGCCTAATTAATGAAAACTTCCTTCCGCTAACCAAACTGGTTTGATTTCTTCTTTTTATAACCATTGAAAATGAATATGACTGTATTGCACAGTTGGGACCAGGGTATCTCGTTGTCGAGCTTACTCGCAAATTTTTACTTACGCGCAGTAGGATTTTCCATTGGTTTGTGTGATGCAAGTGCCGCCGTTTTTGCAGCCCAACGTGGTGCAGGAAACGACCAGGGAGAGGCTGGTTTCTGTAAGGAGAAAAAGGAAAATATTTTAGAAATAAGCCATTTTTTTTATTGTTTTTTGAAAATTTGGGTAGTGAGAGCATAGATCTCAAGTTACAGGAGTGGCACAGACTTATACTCCGAGTTTCCGAACGATTTAACCCAAAAAGCTCTGAAAACTCTACCCAAAAAACTCAAAAACGCATCCGAATTCCGAAATTTTTAGTATAGAATAAAGCACAATTAAACATTACTTTTTATAGCTCATTTTTAGATTATTTTTCCCGAAAATTTACTAAAAATTTTTTGCTGGAATTTCGAAAGACAAAATTAGACAGAATTTATGCTCAAAATATTTAAAGATCTAAGGGATTAATACAGAGATGACTTAGGATAACAACATTAACTTAATCATTATAAAAATTTAAATATCTTTTAAATTTTAATAGACTTTACGAATTTCATGATAAAAATGATATAATGTTCGGATTTTAGAGCAACAGAAGAAAAAAAATAATAAAATATTTAATAATATGAATTTCCAAACAAAATTTCCATTTTTTTTTTAAGATTTCAGTCATTTAATAGCTACAATTTTACAGATTAAAACGTAGTTTTTTATTGGTTATTTAGTTCGATTTGTAAAAGGTCAATCATCTAAAAAAATTTAGAAAACATTTGAAAAGGTTTGAATTCTGAAAGGTTAATCAAGAAAACAGTCTATTTTTATTTGGATATGGATGTCTTTTTGAAATGAAATAGCACCCATTGACTTTGAGATTTTACAATGAAAACTTTTGTACGTATGCCTAAGATATCAAAATCATATGATACCAAATTTAAGCATTCTGTCTATAATGTTTCTCAAAAAAATTCTCAAAAAAAAAAAAACCATAAATTTTTGATACATTTGGCGCAACTTCTTGCGGCTGACTCTACCATATTCTAGAAACAAAATACCTCTATAAAAATGGTGTTTTCCGTTACCAAAATGCAGTCATTCAATATATTGATTGATAAATGGAGTGCTTGCAAACTGCTGACTTCAGCGGTTCTATATAAATCGGAGGAACAGCGACAACAACAAGCGGAGAGTTCAGTGCACTTGAACTGCGCAGAAGAAGGGCTACAACAGCAATTTGCTAAAGCAAATAAAATTAAAATGAAACCCTCGAAAAAATCATATTTATAAGCATATTTTTCATTGTAAAAATGGGACACAAATTAAACAAACGCGCCGCAGACCCAATCCCAGTCTCCCCCGAAATGTTTGCTAATTGGGCGTGTGGCGACTTCCTGCCACCAAGTGCCCCCCTCAGGCAGGAGGGGGCGTGTTTAGGAGGGTGTTCGGTATGATAGATCGCAAATGTTGCACAGTTGGCGACAATAAGCTTTGATTGCCCCCCTTCCAGCACAATAAATAAATAGCTTTGTCTTCGGCGCAACGTGGCGGTTTTTAAGCAGAAGACAACATACGATCCATACGTAGCGCAGGGAACCCTCTTTTTTTTAACCATATTTTGTGAATTATTTTGGATTTTTTTCATTGAATGAGCCTTTACTGTGCTCTTCGAATTCAAAATCAGCAAATGCAGCGCAAAAATCGTACATAAACATTCAAATGATCGATGGGCCGCCAGTTAAATTTATAGAGAAATGAGGCAGAAGAAGAGAAAAAACAGACATAAATCTTATGAATGAATAATGAATATATAAGCAGATATCTCCTGCGAAGGGGGGACAAGCAGAGCTTTGAGCGTTTCCGCATGCGCCACTGTGCAACAAAGCACACAAAAACAAGTAAGAAAGCTCTAGTCGAGTGAGCTCGACTACCAGATACCCTGCTGCCAACAGGTCAATGCAGGCAGAATCGCTTAATACCTTTACACACAGACACACACCATTGCCGTTATCCAGCGTGCGCTAGAGTCGGCGCTGCGTCAGCCGACCTCTCCATATGGGACTTATTACACGCTTTTGCGACTAACTTCTGTGTTTATAATGCGATCCACTTATAAGTCCAGTATAAGTTCGAAATACATTCTTAAATACGTGTGTTGAAAATCTTGTCTTCAAATCATAAAATTACATCTGTTATCAAATTTTTTTGATTTTCGGGGAAGGGGGTGTGACAGCAAAAAACTTGAGAAACTGCTTTTTGCGCATCCTCTGTGCGGAGCTACGTGCCAAATTTCGTGTCCCTAGCTATAAACGTTTAGCCGCCATTGTTGCCTGTTTTCGGCCAATTTTGAGTCTTATAACTTTGGTGTTTATAATCCAATCGTTCTGAAATTTTTAGGATTGAATAACGACATAGTCATACATATATATTCTAGATTTCGAATCATATATTAAATTAAGGGGGTAACAAATTGGGATGAATAAAAATTTGGGATGCCATTTTCTGTATACTGTCTATGGGCACCTGCTAAACAAATTTCATGACTCTATTGCGGCAGATATGTACATTTCGTCACTTTCCGGCAAAATGGAAGGGTTATTAAAATTTTGGGAAAGTTCATTCTGCAGTTTCTAATCATGACCCTATATACCGAATTTGTTGTTGATAGCTCTATAAATGCCAGAGTTATGGCCATTTTATCGAAAATATCTTTGATCGATCATTAAATGATACTCGGCTTTTGATGCTGATCAAGCATATTTGTACTTTATTGGGTCTGCCACGCCTCCTACTGCCTGTTACATACATTTGTACAGACTTAATATACCCTTCATGCCAATTTTCAATTGGGATCAGGGTATAAAAACGAAACGAAACAAAAACTGAGTCATACGCTGCGTATGCGCAATATTGCGAAATGCATGCAACATGCGCCAAAACAACGGCAACATGTTGCTATACATTTTTGCTGCAACATTTGTGTTGTGCCCAGCTGCGTGCTATCTGTCCGTCTGTCTGTATGTCTGTCCGTCTGTCCGTCTATCTGTCTGCCCGTCGCCTGGGAGAGCGCCGCACAGCGGCAGCCCAAGTTGTGTGGGTCTAAACTAATTGACCTCAATTAGTGCAGCGCAAAAAGTAACAACAACATTAAACATAAAAAATTATAATAACAATAAAAAAAGTCAATAAAATTCTTTATTGACATTGTTAAGGTGCGGTTCAGTTTTATTTATATATATACAATTTTTTTCCTCTTTTATTTTGTTTGTTGTTTAGCCGCAACGCGAGTGAAAGAACAAACATTTCGTATGCCTGAGAAATCTTCGAAAATATAGAGAAAGGCTATATATGGGGATGCCAAGGCATATATCTTATATGCAGTTGGTTATTCGATTATACAGCATCATGATATTTCATTTTCAGTTAAATTTCAGCTTATTAACAGCTGTTTAAAAACTGGGCTAACCGACGAGGCACTCGAACATCTCTTATCTAGACCTTTCAGGACCTTATAAGGTACAGACAAAGGCAGCTGGGTTCGACCTTGTTTCGAGTACCTGGAATCTGTTACTACCATGCCATTTAAGCACATATTGAGGTTATAAACCAAATCGGTTTCTACACGGTATAACCTTAGGGTCTATAGGAGGACCAGAGCCGTAACCCAACCTTAACCTTAACTAAAGCATGTGACCTTTAGAACAATCTTTAGCTTGTTGAAGATAAGAAAGTGTCAGTTCACCGAAAACACAAAACTGAAGCGGTTTTAGAATCAATAGATTTAAGATATAGGGGCCTCGGCGGAAAAAACTAGGTTGCGGAATAAGATTTGAAATCCACCCACGTAAATAGAGGAAAATAGGGCATCGTGTTTTGACTCGAAATGATTATCATGGCCATATAATAATAATAATTGGAGATATTGACAGCACAAAATTTCACTAAAACCAATAACAATCGTTTTTTGACTGTCAAATTAAGAAATTTAGCTAGAAATAAAAATGCTTCGATGTAAGACTAGATTTTATTGTACTTTTCAATTCTACAAATTTTCAGCAAAGTCGCTACAGTAGTTTTGGAGCTAAAGATGGCTAAGAGTCTAAACTTTGAATGATCAATTTGGAACCAATTTTTGCTTAAAAAAGCCTATAAGTTCGGAAATGGTACCTTTAAGAATAACTCCAACTACTAATATATAAATATATGCTTCTATAGCTTCAAATTTTAAAACTGTTTCTATTTTTGACTGTTCGAAAACCTTTAAAATCTTTATCTTCCTCAAGCCAACTCACTTTGAAATCTCCTTCAATTTGCCCCACAGTTTTCATCACAACACAAATCCATCGTTCAATCGTCAAAATATGTACAACTCTTGATCAAATATTTAATAAAATATGATTTAGTGGAACCCAAAACAAGCTTCACTCACTTCGGATTTTGTGATTCATTAAGTGGGGTCTCGCAGCTGCAGTTCGATTTGCATATCGAACCACTCGATAAAATGTTGTAGTTGTAGTTGTTGTTGTTGTTATCTATTCAATTTACCTTTTGTGGGCGTGGTCAGAGGTAGGCTTCAAATGAATTAACAGCCCCACCGAACACAGTTTGGGGAGTCGCCACATCGGCCGAGCCGCTTCATCGACAGACCGTGAACAGAACGCTTTTTTTGGTCTCGTTTTTATAGCGTGTGATTTACCGCATAATGAAAAACGCTCTACAAATCGGGCTAGAGGTACGAAGTGCTCTGGTATTTTGGGACCAGGCGTTTAGTCGGACGCTTGGCGATGCAGGCAAGTGTAACGCTGACAGAGCTCGGCCCACACAGCGAGACAAACAGAGAGGCGGGCAGACAGGTGTACGGATCGGTAGACAGACGGGCGGACTATGTTTTGACGTGTTAGCTAGACAAATTAGCTGTTAATTGTTCAAGCCAAACGATTTGAACTGGCAACTAACTAGGCAAAACTTGCTGCTCAATTGAAGATGCAGCAATTATGGCAGAAAATTGAATGAATTTTGGGTGTAAAAGCAGGGGTTACGAGTGGGTAGATAATGTGATTGGGTTCTGATGGGTGCAGAGTAGAGTCTATAATTGTTTTTAAACTGGTTTGTGAAGAAGTTTCGGCCAAAATTAAAAGTCGAAAAGGCTTAAAGGTAAAGGCTTCGTATATTCTACACCCGGGGTATCATAGGAGCTCTACAAGAATCTTATGATGAACACTTCTTGTTCTTTTGTGAAGAAAACTCATCTGAGGTTTGTAATGGATTAACTAGACCTTTGTCCTGCTCTTCCAGTAGGGTCAGGAAGAAGGAGAGAGGGAAAGAGAACATTGAGAACTGAGGTTTGTAATGGGTACACTAAATCATTGTCCTTCACGCCCAGGAAGAAGGAAAAAGAACGACAGTGCCATGTCTGTTTATCTGGCTTTTCATTTTTTAATCTATGGATCTTGAAACCAGATACCCAGTTTTTAAGTTAAGAAGCCACTTTGGACCATTGTTTAATATTGCTGTCACATAACTGAAAATCAGTTTCGTTCATATTTTCTGTCAATCAAATTACTTCGTCGTTATAATATATAGACAATTTGAATTTGTTTATTATCTATAGATCCTGCTAATTTCTTGATGTTTTCTTCATAAAGACACAAGATTCGAGTCCCACTCATGTCGATAGGCATGACCCTCCTAGAAAAACTAGGTTGTGACGTAGGATTTGAAATTCATCTACTTAAAAGATAGTTCTTCAGTGAACGAAGCATAAAGGAAAATAGTAATTCAGGCTTTGAACCCAAAAGGGTTGTTATAGCCATATAATAATAATAATACTCCCTACTCTTGCCACTTTTGCTCAGCGGAACTGGACTCTACAGGACAAGGTTGAGGAACACAGGATCGAATACCTCTTTTAGGGCCACCGCTAGATCAAAGAGGCTATGATATCTACATCAAATCGGGTCATAGATTAACTCGGTGTTAAATTGAAGATTGAAGATTGTTTTGATAGTTAAATCTTTTCAAATATTTGAACAATTTGTCAAACAGTTTCCAAGTGAGTAAATAAAATGTGTAAATTAGCTGCACTGACATTATATAGACAACTATACATATATTTGCTCAACGGGCAGTCAATGATCGGCGGGTTTATATGATAAACCATAATTTAAACTATTGCCCCTTAACGCCCCGAACGTCCCAACCCACTGGGTGGTGTTGTGGCCGGGCAGGGGGAGAGGTGGGGGGTTTGGTTGGCTGACAAATGTCACTGGCCGTTATAAATGGCGCTTATCGAATTTAAATTTTTCGCGTTGCTGCAAACACACACACACACACACACACACACAGATACAAACACACACACACACACAGATACAACAAACAAAAGCCACCCAAAACGCTATCAGCATATTAAAAGCAACTGAAAGACCAGCTACAACAACAACAACGAAACTTAAATTAAAACAAAGGCAAAAATCAGAGGAAAAAACAACAAAAATAACAAAAACAACACAAAGATACAACGTCGACAGAGCGACAAGTAAAATAGCAACAAAAAAGCAACAACCCAAAAAAAGAAAAAACAAAAACAAAACACAAAAACAACAACAAACCACGGCCAAAAATTTCTCACGCTTTTCTCCACCGCAAAACGGCGCAACACACATATACATATATAAACTATATAGATATATATATATCTATATATATGATGTGTACATATATAAATAACTAATTTTTTTATTTATAAAAACTATAAAAAAACGCCGTGCAGATATAAAGCAAAAATTCATAAAATAACAATTTATTTATAAACAAAAAGCCAAAAAAAAAGGCTAAAAGAGAGAGACGGCTCGAGTGTGTGCAAGCGAGACAGCTGCAAATTGTTGGCAATTTTTTGGCCAACTCAGCGGAATTGGAACAACTTTGTTGCCTGCCACGCCGCGAGCTGGCAAGAAAGTCATGTCGGCCAGATAGTCCGATTTCAAACAGACTATAGTTTGTTGCAAATTCGTTTATAGGGCAATATAATGCAAGTATTTTGGGTATGGAGCAGCACTATTAGCCTAGTAGGTTGTAGGCCGGCTATATATAAGGATTTTCCAAAATACACAAAAGTATCTTTCGTGTTTAGGAATCAATCGATCAGTCTGAAATTTTCTATATTCTTAGATAATTAACAAATGAAGCACTATTAGCCCAGTCGCCATAAGCCGGCTATACATAAGGTTTGCCAAAAGATACAAAAGTATCTTTCGTGTTTAGGAATCAATTAATTAGTCTGAAATTTTCTATATTCTTAGATAATTAACAAATTAACATATATTTACCCTTTTTAAAGCAATATATTGAAAATTTTAGAAAATATGAGCAAATTTCAATTTTAGTGTCAAATGATTTTGAGATTTAAAAAAAAATATTGTCGATTGTCAAAGAAATAAAAATCTGCTGACATAACTTTTCATTTTTTTTTTTTTTTTTTTTTTGGAGCGGAAGTATTAATTTTGGTAGTACTCTTGCGCTTCAGAGAGAATATAATATTGCAGCTATATAAATAAAATATGTCAAATTATACCAAACTATTTCGTCTTTACTATTTTTACTATTTTTACTTTACTAATTTTCTTACATCAAGTCAAGTCAATATTTTGTGTCTCTTACTCCTACTTATTCCTCTTTAATCTCAACAAGTGAAATTTGGGCCTGAAATAATAGTTTTCCCCTAATCTACGTATATTCTTCGACGGTTTCTAGAATTATTATTATAGGGACATAACAACCCCATCGGGTCAAAGCCTGAACCAGTTTACGTGGGTGGATTTCAAGTCTTACGTCACAACCTAGTTTTTCTAGGAGGTTCATGCCTATATCGACATGAGCGGGACTCGAACTCGCACTTCTTGTTTGGCGGAAAAGTGCGCTATCCACTGGTCCACTGAGGCCCCCGATTTCAAGACTGCATTTGTCAAATGCTTATGCAAATTGCCCGGCGAGTCGGCACTTCAGATGCGATATGTTCTTTCCAGTTTTTATCTCAAAATAAAAAGGGGTCTGGCTACAACAACAAAAACAAAAACAAGAGCAAAACCACCAGCCTCCGAGCACCGAGCTATGATATTACAGCTTATCGGCAAAGCAAATAAATTTCTATACCAAATTTTATTATTTTTTCCTGATATGCTCATTTGTTCTCAGGCTTTATCTGCTAAGCATGCTTAAACATGTTTGGACTTTATCCGGATTAAAGTATTATAGTATATCGAATTTCATCATATTTTGCAATCAAAGAATTTCATTACGAATTGCAACCGAATTTTTCGTTGATTTATGGTATTATTTGAAGAGGTTGATTTGTTGATCTAGAAAAATCTTGAGGCTTTGGCATGGAGACGAAATGATTTAGGGTTATCCTAATAAAGGGGGGTCTTAGTGGATCAGTGGATAGCGCATTGTCCCGCCAAACATGAGGTGCGGGTACCCTCTAGAAACCCTCCTAGAAAAACTAGGTTGTGGCGAAGGATTTGAAATTTACGCATTTAAAAAATAGTTCTTCAGTGAATGAAGGAGAAATAAAGGAAAATAGTGCTTCAGACTGTGAACCGATGGAGGTGTTATGGCCATATAATGATCTCTCAAAATCTTATTATTTATTTCTGGTTTTTTATATTTAAAACTAAGATTCCTTCGATTTCTGATGCTTCAGATCCCTTAAACTGTGCCTAAAAGCTGTTTGCATTTAGAAGTGGTTTCCATAAAAATTCTGAAGAGATCTTTTCAATTTCTTTAATCAACTTTGAAGATTTCCTAGAGAATTCTCTAGAAGAGAATTTCCCAAACTGAAGCCACCTTAGAATATAGTAAACTATATCTATATCACACCGAAGATTCTATACACTTTGTTTATGAAAATTGAATGGAATGCATCATCTACACAGATTACAATTGAATTTACTATAAGTTTTCAACTTGATGCATAATTTCTATGTTTGTGGTACAAAAACTCTGAAATTTGGTGGAACAATAGATAAATAGAAAATTTCCATCTATAGCAAATTTAAGATCCATAGCTTGAAAAGAAAACTGTTTAGGAGCTAGTTTGCTTTCCTGAATTCTTTGGGCTTACAAACTTCAGCACAAAGTGCATACACTCTTTCGAAAAGTGTATAATCAATAAGATTTGCAGTTGCATTTGCGCAGTGATAAAAAAAATAAGGGCTTTCGATCGCAAATTGCGTCGCAAATGTTGGCGGCATTATCAACATTATGCTGTCTGTCGGAGGATCTGTCTGTCCGAGGACTGTCTTTAGTCGTCTTGTTTCGGATTCTGATAGCTGTAGTAAGGCGACAATGGGAGCGCTTTAAGATGTTCCCAGTCAAAGGCGGCGTCGCAGTGTGGCAGCCACAAGTGCTGACAAATTGTTGCGGGGGCGGGCGGTGGCAGCAGCAGCAACAATGAAAAGCTAAATAAAAATAAATAGTCGCTCCATAAATAATGTGTGTAATGTGGCAAATAGAAACCGAAAGACTTCAATGCAGAGGCGTCTCCAGGTCCAGGTTCGAATGTTGCACGTTGCACAAAGATACACAGAGCGTCGCGTCTGTGGCATCAACAAAATGCGGAAAGATTGTAAAGTGTTAATGAAAAAGTAGCTCCAAGTGGCTGTGGCTGTGGCTTCTACGCCAAAGACGAAGACGTTGAAAGAAAGTCGTAAAAGTCGCCGTCGCCGTCGTCGTCGTCGTTGTCCGACATAGCTAAAGAAGCAGCCGGAGAAGACGAAGAAGAAGCAGAAGAAACAGTAGGAAAAGAAAAACGAGTGTGGGAACCAAACGAACCAAAAAAAAAAATAAATAAATAAAAACAACATAATGTAGGGGTTCGGTTCAGGTTCAGTTCAGTTATGTTATATTATGTTATGTTTCAATACAATTCAGTTTATAGAGTAGTTTAGTTTTGGCTTCGGATAGATTAATAGAGCGGGCCACAGTCAACAATGACCTCGATTACAGCTCCTCCTCCAGTGGAAGTCGTCGCAGCATAATCGTATATATGCTCCAATGTTTCGTAATTGTATCAACAATTGGGAGGATGTTGTGGTTTTTGTGGTTAGATTCTTATGCTTTTGTATAGTTCTATTACTTCTGCTTCCTTTATATAAGCCACAAAATGATTAGATAAATTCATTTCAATATTTTCAAGTATGAGAATTTTATATGGTAGGCTCTCTGAGGCAAGATCTGTTTTGTTGTTTTGGGGTGGTTCTTTCCAGACTAGACCTACCCTAAGCTGTGTAATTGAGCGCATGATAAGCTGAGAAATTATAAAGTAAAAATGCCATAAAATTAAATGGGGCAGCTGCAGTAGTTGCTTTAGTTTTTGTATCTTTCAAAACTGAAGTGCACTTGAAAACACATGCGACACTTGGCGGCAGAGACACCCCCGTATACATATAGTATCTATAATATGTGTAGGGCCTACCAAAAGGCAACCCTGTGTAGCAGCAGGCAAGTGCCTCGAGTAAGAGTATCTTTAGTGACAACAACAGACAGAGACAGCTAGATAGATACATATGTATCTCTATCTAGACACCCTCATTTGCCGCAGAAGTTTGCGCGCCAAATGCCTGCTCTGGGGTTACGCAGGCGCAGCAGCAGCAGAAGGGTTGCTGCTTGAAGTTCAAAAACCCATAATAATAATAATAATAATGTGGCAGATGAGTTGATATTATGCCATATTGCTGCAACAACCCGCCCGGCACCCGAACGCCCCAAAACAAACTTGCCTCTGCCTCTGCCTCGGCCTGTGTCACTCAGTGTGTACTTTAAATAAAGTGAAGCATTTAACACTTCCGGCGGAGAGATACAACAACAACAGCAACAACAACAACAATATGAAAGCTACTCTAAAAACATTCGACAGCGTGTGAATGTTTAGTTTAGTCTGAGTTTTATATGCATTTTTTAGGGCTTTATGAAATCCGAAAGAAAACACAAGTCAAAGTTGCTGGCAAGTTGCTGGCGCCACCTGTCGGCCAGACAGACAGAGTGAGAAAGGTATTAAGCTTTGTCAACTGTAGAATCTAAGGGCCACTCTTTAAGCTGCCATTTCATATGCAAATAGAAAGAAGTTGTTGTTGTTGTTGTTTTTGTCATGCATTTGCTTAACTTTCGAATGACTATAAGATATGCTTTAATGAACACACACTGCCATCGGGCCTGACAGACGTTAAGCTTGTGTATTAATTAGTTTTAAGTTGTGCCCGTGGTAACGTTTTAAACGATCTACACGATCTGGCTATATGTATATATACATATATAGACACATATATACACTAATTGCACATGCTTTATGATTAACTGAACTAGCTATAAGCTTAGTTTTTGCCATTAGATTATAGCTATAGAGAGATATTAATGTGTTGTATTTGCCAGATTTGCATAATGGATTTGAGATTTATATGAAAGTTATATATTCCAGAAGGTTTAAGCTTATCAATATATATTATAAAATGCTGCTGCTAACTATATTATCCATGTACTATCGATTATCAAACCATTAACAAGCGATTTACTCAAAAGTATCTATAAGATACTTTAGTATCTTACTAGCATTTCTTTGGGAAATCTTCTGAATTTATCATAACAATAGTTCTTTTGAGTAATGTTGGAGACATTTGAGGTTTCTAATGAAAGTATCTTAAAGATACATGTCTTGATTCATGATTTTTATATGTTCATTTGCTGTTATTTAGTATATTCTTTTAATTATGTAAATATCTCTTTTTTTCGATCGATTGAAGCAATTTTCACGAAAGTATCTCTAAGATACATATCTGCTAAAAATTCATCTTCTTACAAAAGTTTTAGGAACTTGACTTGTATCTTATAGATACATGTGTTTGGTGAACTTTCTCGAACTTTAGTGATGTTCTAGTCCTATTTAAGAGATCGCATGACTAATGATAGGTTTTCTTATCATATAATTTTGCATTTAGAGAAGATTCTAAACTATGCCTATGGACATTTTAAGAGCTTTATTAAACTATCTAGAATGTTTTTTTTATATAAAATACACTGCTTAACCTAAAGATACATAGTTTTTCTAAGTTGTTACAAGTAGAACTTCAAAGATCTTAACTACTTATTTTAGCATTCATCAAAGTTAATTTCTACAGACTTCTTAAATGTATCTCAAGTGTTTTCAGAAGCACTTCGCTGTAGTTTACCCATAAAATATTTACCTACAGACAAATTTCATAATATTTTCAAGCTGATCTTAACTAATATTTATTATACGACAGCTCAGTTCAGTTGAAATCAACAGACATTTCAGCAGATGCGTAATTAAAAACAGAACCAGAGCTGAGTTTATCTCGAATTCAAGGCATGTTTTATCTCTAGAACTCGACGAGTTGTCGTCGGCTCATCTGGGATCTGGGGCTGATCTACTTATGAGAAATGCCAACAGTTGGATTCTCACACCCAACGCGCATCGAAGGCGCAACGAAACGCATCGATTTCGGTTTCAACTTGAGTTCTTAAAGACAATGTTGAACCTGAAGACGCGTTGCAACGATCGTTCAAGTGTATATAATGATTATTGTCATTTCTTCAGCAGAGAGAGAGAGAGAGAGAGAGAGAGCAAATTATGTGCTTGCCACATTTAGTTGCAAGTTTGAGCTTAGAAAGAATTTGTTGTTTCTTGACTTGGCCAGAAAGAGCAGGAGGGGGGAATAGAGACATGTGTCCCGCTCTAACATCGCGTGCAATGCGGCAACTGGGCCTGGCCCTGGCCAAGAGACAAGACAAGACAAGACACTTTGGGTAATATCTATAAAAATTGTTGTGTACGGCCCATAGAGAGTGCTCTGTGTGTGTGTGTGTGTGTGTGTGTGTGTGTTTCTTCTTCGTCTTCTGCTTCTTCTTCTTCTGCTGTTGCTTCTACTGCGTCTACTGTCTTTTCTTATTGTTGTTGTTGTTGCCCCGTTGTACATTTGTTCTCGCTGGTTTATGTCGTCCATCGTCCGAGGTTGTCAGCCTTTTTGGACCCAAGCCCAAGAGCCGGGCACAGCCGGGCAAAGCCAGGCAGGCAGGCAGGCAACCAGGCAGACAGGCAGGCCATGAAGTGGTTATAAGAAGAATAAGATACACAAAGCAGACAAAAATGAAAAGCAAAAGAAACCCGAAGAGTAGAAAAGTAAAGAAAATAAATGGGAAAAAAAACTTGTTTGGTCAGTGCGTAGCAAGCAGCAGCATACAAGTAGTTAACATGTGTGTGTGTGTATCTATGTGTGTGTGTATCTATGTGTGTGTATATATATATGTGTGTGTGTTTGGGATGTGTGTAAGTGAGTGTGTGTGTGTGTGTGCTGCGCCCTGGCCATAAAGAAAACTCATTAAACAGGCAACAAGACAGTCAGCCAGGCAGTTCGGCAGGCAAGCAAGAAGACCAAGTTGTTGGCCAAGTTAGTGCTCAAGCGGCAGGGGCAGGCAGGGGGGGCACAGCAAAGGGTTGGGTTATGGCTGCGGCGGCAGTCTGGGGGGGGACAGCTGCGGCTCACTAATTCGCCTGAGCATCATTAAAAGTCAATAAACCAACCAAACTTGACTGATTTTTACTGAATAGATTTAATTACACTAAATCGAAGCGCTGCGGCTCCAACAACAACTTGAGCTCATTTCATAATTAGTTTAAGCCAAATTGAGTTGATGCCAACATGCAACTGGCCAACTGGGCACAACTGGGCACAACAACAACAACTGGCCACCAACCATTTGAGGCATTTTCCCAGCATCGATGCGGCAACCCGCCTTGGAAAGTTGTCCAGACCCCGAGTGCTGCTCTATGGCAATGACAACTTTAAGTTAAAAGTTTTGATGTTGATGCTGATGCCTGATGCCCGTTGCCTGATGTTGATGATGGGAACAATGACAAGAGAGTCATGTTTATGCAATGTCCAATATGTTCAATGACCAATGATACACTCAGACACAGCGCCGACTATGGGAAAGCATGGTAGAAATGCCCGAGAAAAACCCGGAGGAAAACCTGAGGAAAACAACCTGATGACAGTATAGTCAGCAGTCGCTTGTGATTTCCGTAGCAAAAATTCTACCTGACTGAACAAAAAAGCGCTCTCACTTCTCTCTTTTTCTGGTCTTTGGCTCTTTGGTTTTGGCCAAGTTGAAAACAGGATCGCCGCCTGCTAAACGGAACTGCTCTGCAAGCACAACAACATCATCATGATCTTTAGTTTAGGTATCAAGTAACAGCGCATTATAATCAATATGCAAGCGGGCCTTTTTGCCTTTAAACGGGTTTGTCTTTTCTTACCAACTTTTGACCAACTGCTGCCTGTTCTTGGTTCTTGCAACAGCTTGGTATTTGCTACAGATTTTTCAATTAGGTCTTAAGTTACCTTAGCCTTAAGCCTAAGTGCTGAGAAAGTAGCCAAAAGGCGGCATCGATTAATTAATAAATGTGACAGCAAATGGGCGATAAGTGAACCAAAAGCAGACAAAAAAAACCGGGAGACTACTTTAAATATGATATTCAAGCACAGTTTGGGCCCTTCCCATCCTGCCCTCCAGCCCGTTGTCTGTTCCCAAAAAGTGACTTTCACACCAGTTGACAACATTGCGTCGTCGGCTCCTGTCTTTCGCTTATCGCCGGAAGACACTTCATTACGTGTTTTTTGTGTCAACTAATTGTGTGAATCGAAAGGCCTTGCTTTTGGCAGAGACCCTGTATGCCCCGTATGCTCTATATAAAGTGATCAAAACTGACACGCAAAACTGAGACTGAACTGAGACTGAACTGAAACTGAGCTGAAACATGGCTTAATTATCTTAACACAACAAATTCATATAAAAGTTTTCACTTTTCGGGCTCCTGACGAAATATGTCTAGGGTTTTGTCTGAACAGATTGACCTAATTATAGTAATCGATTTGTTGGGGGGTGCAAAAGGTTAAAGAAACTTTAGATATGATCATATTTGAAGACAAAAAAGTATCTTTTTTAAGTTCATTGTTAAACTTCTAGAAAATTAAGTATATGATTGCTAATCACAAGGATCCTAAAGATAAACTTAATCCAAATTGTGCATCTTCATAGATCTTCAAATTAATCTTATGTACTTGTTTTGAGTTATACTTAATAACTTTCGATGTCAATGTATAGACAGTTCCAAGTAATGTATATAGAATCCATATATCATAGATTGATTCTTTTTGTTTCAATTTAAAATTTAACATTTGCTTTTCGAATTTCAAAATGTTAAGAAATAAATAGTATTTTTTCCCCATTTTTGGTAGTTTTTAATAGTTTATCAATAGATCTCTTAAGTCTGTACACAATATACATTAACTAAGTTTTTTAAACAAAATCATCTTAGGTCTTATAACATTCAATTTCTTTCTGCTTTTGAGCTAAATTTCTTATAAACTAAAATATTATATTATCCTATAGATTATACAGTTTTTAACAACATAGATTTTAAAAATAATAAACCAAAATAATATAAAACTTGAATATAGATAAAAACTAAAGGAATAAACTTCAAATTTAGTTCAAAGTATTCGAAAATATTTATAATATCTCAATTATAATCATAATATAAACAGAAAATCAATTATATATTTACTATTTCTTCAAGCAATGTCGATTTTTAGACCTGAATTTCTATAACGTTTTTTCAGATATAAGTTTAAAGCGTAAACCCTATGTTTTGCTTTAGTTTCCTGTGAAGAACTTATCTATAGGCGTTTGAATAAACAAATAATTCAAATATATTCGCAAAACTAGGAATAAATCTTATATTTTTTCAAAGATATCAGTTTTTAGTCCAGAGGAAGTATCTATATAAGATAATAGACAAATTCTATTACAAAAAACTAACATTCTTATCTTCAACTTAAAAATACTTATACTCTCTATAACATAAGATCATAAAGTTCCCATATGTTAAAAATCTAAACAAAATACTTCAGAGATTATAGAATTTCACATTTTTCACATGCCAAAAAACTATATAAAGACTCAAATATGGTTTTATTATGTACGGAACTCTATTTAATGATCTTTTCCAGTGTTTTTGAGAACCCCAGTCATGTTCTTAGCCCTTGCCAGCATAATATAATACAATATTATTAATGGTATGCTGTGTGCTATGTTCTGGTATGCCCTGTTTTGGTTTTGGCTATAGACTATAGTTATTTATGGATAGGAAGGAGTCCATGCCATATGCCCTGCAGTGGATATAATTAAGGAGATCTAACGGCCTCCGGGTGCGTGACTTACAATAATTTCTGAAAGAGCAAAAGAGCGCGGCTTTGACTAAAAGTCAAGAAATTTTCTTTCTTCTTGTTTTTAGGGTGCGCATAATGCATACAGGATAAGGCAGAAGAGAGGCGAAGGAGACGGAGAAGAGGAGAAGGCAGAGAGACAGGAAATACTTTTGCAGACAGAGAGAGAGAGGGAGATAGAGAGAGAGAGAGGGACTAAAAATGCAGGCACAGTGAGAATACGCGACATTGAAAACACACACAGCCAAAGATACAAAAGTATTTTGAGAACTTGTTTCGCCTGCCTAGGTAGAGAGAGGTGTATACAGACACACACACACACACACAAGCAGAGCACACACACACACAGTGCACACACATATGTCGATCTATTGCCAGCTCCTTCTACAACACGCTGTCGCTCTCGCTCTAGCACTGTATCTGTATCTGTACCTTTATCCGTAATTTGATCTGTGAGCAAACAGTAAAAAAGGACGCGCCTGTGCAATATGCTTAGGGGTTGCAGTCACCGGGTCCCCGAGTCCCCGGGGCAGAGCCAGCGGCACTGAGTCCCTGTGGTGTGTTCCGTATGCTTCCTCCTGGCAGCTGTCGTTTTTCGCCTACCTCGTGGTTGAGTGGTTCCACGGTTCTGGCTGTTGTTTCGGTGGTTGGTTTCGATGCTGCTACACAAAAACCGTTACACGCTACAGCCCAAAGGCTCCACTGTTCGGGTGGGGGGATCCCCAGGATAATACCAAAACCATTTCTGAAGTCAGCTGCAATCTCAGACTCTGAGCGAAAGTTGTATGAACTTCAGCCATTTGGCGCCCCCCCCCACGCCTCCTTTCTATGCACAGTGGGCGTGGCACTCATTGGCGGGGCGTAAATTATTGAAATGCATGCAAAATGTTATGACAGCAACAACAACAAACAACAACAATCGAGCGCATTATAATGCCAAAATGTCAATGGAAAGTTTTAGCTTTTTTCCAGCCAACTTTCAGCTGCTGCCTTTATTTCCCACACCACATGGCAAATATTACAGCTAATTTGTCGCGGCCTTTTTAATGGGCCTTAATGGATCGCGCAGACGGCGATATGCAAACAACAAAAACAACAACTCGGGGCGGTTCGCCCAGTCTATAGGAAACAAGTCCAGGAAAATTGCAATGGGAAAAACTTGAAACAGGAAATGTATAGAAAAATATTGCCTAACACACATTTTCTGGTTCTCACTTTGAACATGTACAAATGGAATTTGCGGGGAAACATTTTTGATATGCTTTGAAAGGGTTTTTGGGATTATGGGAATTCGAAATTTTTATAGGGTACAACCCACAAAATGTAATATCTTTGTGTTTCTTCTAATGCCAATGGTTTTTAGGAACTTTTTAGTTGTTCTTATATGTTCAGCTTTGTTTTTCGAAAAGTTCCTCAATTCTACGATAAGTTCTTAAAAAAAAGATTGACGGGATTGATAGGTTTCTTTTCTGTATTTGTCAAGATACTTACAATTTTTCTATGAAGATGAATATCTTCTTAATTTTTCAATTTTTTTCTAATAAATTCTAAATAAATTTTTAAGATATTTCCAAACTTTCGATTTTCAAACTAGTTTCTAAAAATTTAAGTTTTAAGATTATGAAAACCGTTTTTGTTCTAAGAAATTTTACAATAAAGATATTTCAAATTGTCTATTTCCAGACTGACATAGTATTCTATTACTTGAAAAAATGACATATATTTTAGATCATATTGTAGGTTCTCCCCCGTACAATAGCTCTTATAAGTACTGTTTTGGCAAGAAAGTCAGTTCTGTTTGTTTTTAAAGGAAATTTCATTATATCATTATATAAAAACTCGACTTGAACACCAGATCTTAGCTAAAGCTGTATTTCGAAACTATTTGAAAAACTTTGTTTTCAGAACCAATTAAAATATTTTGATCTAGCACCTTGCCCCTATCTTTAACATTGTCATTAGCAAGTTAATGAAAATTTCTACTCCCAAAAAAGGATCCATTAGAGTCTCAAGCGTAATAAAATTTAATTATAACTGATAATAAAGTGGTTCGGTTCAATTTTTATGTATTCCAGTGAAAATTGTTTAGGTACTTTTTTTTTATTTTCTTGACTTTCGAATTCTCAGAAAGTTGGCATTTGTCAAGAGTGAAGAGGAACTGCAGCACCTACACCTAAATATACAGAGCGAAAGAAACTACATATAAGGAACCAAAAACGGAGCCGTCGTGTTGACACAATGATTAGACAACGGAGCCAAGCCCCGGTAACTGAGGCCCATATGCAAATATTGTGTTTTCTTATGGTTCCATATACCCCAGAGGCTCCTACGAGAGCCCCAACTGAACTCAAAAGTTGGCTTATATCAGCTATGGGTCTACGTGTGTAAATAGTGAATTACAAAAGAAACAAGTGATGAAGCATTATCTGCGAGTTCAACAAAGATTTTATACTCTTTCTTCAAGTGGGCTTTGGAATAACTATATTCAACCTACGAGAATTGAAAAAATCTATAAAGTATAAGTTCTGATGTTAATTGGAACCTGTGGTATTTTAGAAACATAGCATGTTCATAGTTCTATGACAATTTTACACAATATTTAGGAACCATGCATAACTTCCATGTTTATAGACTGATCTTTCTGAAATTTTGTGAAATGCTAGATAATATTGAAAGCCAATTATGTGTTAAATTTAAAATCATAACTGCATAATGCATAACTTCCATGTCTATAGACTGATCTTTCTGAAATTTTGTGGATTAATAGATCATTTAATGTTACCAAATTTGAAAATCAAAGGAAATATGCGCAAAAACGATATAGTGGCCAGATCTGTTTGGACAAATGTGCTGACGTAATATGAAAGAAGATTGTGGGTTTATATTAGTATAAAGAGAAAGACGAACACTGAACAGTGACTATACGTGAGATAACTACTAAACGACAAGCATACTGAGGAAATATAGAATATATAGAAAATTAGGGCCTCGGTGGATCAGTGCATAGTGACCAGATGGGATAACTACTAAACGACAAACATACTGACGAAATATAGAATATATAGAAAATTAGGGCCTGGGTGGTTCAGTGCATAGTGACCCATTTTATGATAATTTTATACAAGTAAGCATGAGTAACTTCCATGTTTATAGACTGATCTTACTGAAATTTTTTGGAATGATGGGATACCTGGAAAACCACGTATATCTAGCCAGATCTGACTGGGCAAACATGCTGACGAAAGAGGACCGAGAATTGTCTGCCGATTTTAATTAGGACAGATATTTGAGCTAACTTCTGAAGTTCTTATAAGCACTGCAAATTTCAGCACAAAGTGCATATACCATTTTTTTTAGAGGGAAAAAAGAGTATATGTAGAAGGTTTGGACAAGTAAGACTAATTACTATTGGGTGTTACACAAAGCCATGGAGTTTACAGGAAGTTGACAGAAGCGCGAAGAAGAAGAAGAAGAGGACAAGCAGAAATATGCAAGGCGCAAACAAACATATGGGAACGAAATGGCATGAAACGGTTGGCAATGGGGTAGAAGCGGTTAAAGGTGCGCAGCACTGAAATCTGAGCACAGAGAGAGAGAGAGAGAGATAAAGAGAGCGCGAGTGCAGAGAGAGCAAAAGATCAGGCGAACGAACGAACGAGCAGAAACGAGCGAACGACCGAGCGGCCGGACGACCACCTGTCCGAGGTGACAGGCAGGAGGCAGCGAAGAGCAGAGCAAAAAGGAATAGAAAGGGAAACGCAGAGAAGACGCAAAATGCAAGCAAAGTACATATAAATATGTTATTTATTATTTTTATTATTATTATTATTTTATGTATTATTATTAACTTACCCGTTGCCTGGGCGCTGCTTAGATTGGCCAGCGCCAGCAGCGGCAGCAGCAGCGCGACGCCCGTTAGCATTTTGTTAATCCAAATTGTGTGTGCGCGACAGGGACGTCTGCTGCGCTGCGACTGCATTGTAATCCAGTTTTTGAGATTTGCGTTTTATGCTTTATGTTTTTTTTTTTATGTTTTGCAGTTTTTCCTTTTGCTTTTGCTTTATTTTTCGCTTTGCTTTTTGTTTTAAATTCTGTTTGTGCAGTTTTCTTCTTCTTCTTCTACTTCTTTTTCTTAGTGTGTTGTTGTTGTTGTTTCTTTTGTTGTTGTTGTTGTTGTTATCTCACTTTGTAAGTTTTGTTGTTGTTGTTGTTGTTGTATTTTATGTATTTTGCAGCAGAATTGCGCGCCGCCCGTTTGCTGTTGTTGTTGTGGTTGCTTGCAGCGACGCCGACGTCGACGCCAACAACGGCGACATTTCCACGCGCAGCCGCAACAAGCTTTCAAATTCGAAATTCAAATTCGAAAAAAAAGATACGAATTTAACGGCCAAAGACAAAGGCTGAAAACACACACAGACACCGCTTTACACACACATGCACAAAACAGAAACAGCAGACAAGACACCAGAAAAAAAAAACATATATTCCTTGACGATAACCGATAATGTGTTATCGATAGCTTTTTGGCGATTTTTTAACCGATTCATGCGCCGCATTCGCGCATGCTGCAATTTTTGCACGCCATATTGTTGTTGTTGTTGTCTCTCGTTGTTGATGTTGTTGTTGTTTCTTCTGCGTTTTATCACACGACACAAACACACGCGCGGGGAGGAGAGGAGAGCGGAAGGAGGCACTCAAAAAAAAGCAAAAAACACACGCAGAGACGCAGGCGCAGAGACAGAGACGGAAGGAAGGCGTTCTTCTTCGTTCTTCAATTGAAATCCCATGCAATTTCTGCTGTTGCCAGACGACTGACTGACTGACTGTCCGCCTCGATATCCGTTTCGTTTCACGACTCGCAGCACTTTGAGCCGCGCTCACAGGCCGACGCTTTGCTGAACCCCCGAAAACCCAAACCCAGACACTCGCTCTCTCACGTCACACAATTGTCTCTCTCTTCTATGCTTATGCGTGCTCTCTCTCTGCACGCCGTTGCGCTTGCTCTCTTCGCTTGCTCTCTCCTTGCTGGCAGAACCACTGTGTTGAGCCGAGATCATTCCAAACCGGACGCGCTCGCGTCCAGCGTTGTCAATTCAGCCTTTTTTCCGTCAGATCTGACTGATTTTGCAGTGACATGGCGGAAAACGGTTAGTTCAGGTTTTTTTAAGCTTAAACTAAGTGTAGTCCGCTTTCAATATATATTTTGTTATATTAAAACAATAATTACATATACAGTCAAACTTCCCTATAATGAATCTTGACGTTACAAGAAAATCACTTCATTATATAGAAACTTCATTGTATGGAAATTCATTAAAATACAATTAAATTGAAACGAAAAAGTTGTGTGTTTGAAATCAATTTATAATTGGGAGAGCTTCATTGTATAGAAGTTCGCCATAGAGAAGTTCGATTCTACATTTATAACAACACAAGTCACAAATATAGCATTAAACTAGCTAGAATTGTATGTATAATTAGGTCTTCAAGTGACCTGCGTTTAAGTCTTTTGACCACTCTCCTTCTGCAAGTTCAGTTCATTATAGGTCTCCGCCGTGACATTTACTGAGTATCAATCGTGTCCATCCTGAGACCTATATATATTTTTTGAATACTTATTTGAAAAAGTGATAAATTCATTGATTTGTAATAATTCTTGATTCATTTAAAAATGTTAAATATTGCGTATTTCATATTGTTCAAGTATTCCTAACAGACACCGACACCGACGTTTTCGCTACTTTATAAGTTTTTTGTTTATTTACAGCAATATGAACTATATCTTCCTTTTCTTATATGATAATATTGAAATGCATACTAAACGGATGTTCGATGTGAGAAAACGAAACTTTTTGGAAACATTAGTGATATTTTCCGTTAAAATTGACAAAAACAATGAAATCGTTTGAAATTGATTACAGACAGAACAAGCGAGCTTACGAAGACAAAGATTATGAAAAGTTTTGCTTTTCGCAGTGAATAATATTGTCATAATCGAATGTCCAACATTAAATGATAGTTTTTGATTGTTTTGCTTTTGTGTTTAAGAATTATATTATTTTCAATATATTTTTCTTAATTTACTTGGTATATTTAGCTATTTTTTTAATTCCAACGTTTTTTTTATAAAGATGTTAAATTAAAAAGTGCTGTCATCATAGCAATAAATGAAATATTTTTCACGGGAAAAAGAGTCAAAAAATTTCAAATATTCTTCAAAAAGAGCTGTAATAACAACAATTTTCTAGTGCACTTTTACATAAATTCTATTGTATTTATAATTTTTCAAAATATGTATGAAGTTGTGCAGCTTCAAGGACATCTCCTACCTTTCCTCCTCTTCATTTTTCTACGAGATGTTTAGGTCATGGTCAAATACCTTTTATGCTACTCCAAATCGTAGCATTATTTTTTATGTCTTTATCTGTCATTTCTGTATAACAACTAGTATTAACTTTATTGACTCAAAAATAAAAACTTCTTATATATAGTATGGTATTATACTGCTCAGGTGAATCATGTTGCTTAGCTTATTGTTAGATTAAGGTTAAGACGACTACAAGTACTCTACTCTCTTCGATATAAGCATGTCCAAGCTTATACTATTTCTCAACTTGTTTGAATTAAGTTGATCTGCTTGAAGATACTCTCAACCTCAGCGTTAGAAAACGGCAGAGACAGCATCCCAACTAAAGTTTGCAAAAGAAGAGGATGGGAATCGTGCTTGACTCTGCAAATATCGAAATCTACACATTTCCCATGACAACGTGGAAAAAATACAAATATTTATCGCAAAAATCAGTATTCCCGATGGTGTGCCTAAAATATTAAAAAAAAAAGCTGGTATTCTCGCTGCCCACTGTATTCAAAATCTTCCCGCAATTTGATTTAAAAAAAAAGCCAGATTGACGGAAAAAATCATCAAAGCTCGTCAATATTATCACACTTGATCAAGGGATTTTAATTATATTAACGCTCACGATTCCAAATATTTTTTCCCGGCACGTTTCTTCATAATTTTTCAGGCACTAAGAAATATCTAAACTGAACAACAATTCATGAGTAAATGACGAAAAAAAAGTCCAGAAATACTACTTCTAGCAATTGTACCTTCGAAAAAGCCAGATTTGACGGGAAAATCGGAATTGGCAGCACTGTAAATGAGAGGGCAAGCAATTGAGAGCGCTAGCGAAACGAGAGAGGGAGATTGAGCCCAAGCAATGGCATGCACGCTCTCACACCAAAAGCCAGTCTACAAATGCTTGTCTCAGGTTAAGACAGATTCAGGCTGGATTTTGGATGAACTTAATTAAAATAATATTATTGCTATTTTTATAAAATATTATTAAAGTTATTAAATAGATTGATAATTTAGTTGGGCTAAAAACTAATAGAACGGTCAGAATTTATGGGCATTGCTATGTTTATAACTCTTTCTAAGACTCCAAAAAAATCATGATCGTATTTGGTTATGGAATAAAATTATCAATATAGGATTTTAGTTATGAATTATTTATTATTATTATTATTATGTGGCTATAACAACCCTATCGGGTCACAACCTGAAGCATCTTCCTCTGGCGAGGCTTTTTGCTTTTATTCATTGAATACTTATTTTTTTAAAAATGACCTATGGGATTACATAAAAGATAAAATCTATGTGATTGATCCGAAGACGATTCCAACCTAGAAAAAAAACAATTACTTCGGTGATTTGGGTCATATATACAAGTATGGCTATAGATAGAGATATTTGCGAGATATTCGTGAAACAATTTTCTAAATATAAGCCAATGTTTGACTTTTCGAATTGAATAAAATGTTTTAAACATTTTACGTTTTGTTCAAAATCAAATAAATGCAGTCATAATATAATACTCATTATGAAAAAAAGAAGAAAGTTACATAACCCAACGGTGATTTGAACCAACGATCTTGCCAAGATACTCAATAATGTGATTGGGACCAATTTTCGGTCAGCCTGCGACATATTTATTATAAAAGAAAACAAGCGAAAGGATCATTTTTGGAATAGATTTTATACTCTTTTCAAAGAAATGAAAAAGGGAAAAAAACTACCTTTAGTTGTAAAGTAATGTATAGATTCGGCCGAATCGCGGGAATTCGTCACCAGCTAAATCGAAAATGTCCAAGATTTTTCTCGAAAAACAATCGCCTACTATGTATGCAATAGCTTTAAAAAAATGAACATTTGAGAAATGCCTCCTTTTTTTGTGTGGCCTCTATATAATATTCTGGGAGGATTCATATGAAATGTGGTAGGACAATAAATAAGCAAAAAACCATGTATGGCATCAAAAGTATTTCATCCGATCCGAAAATTCAATCTTTGAGAAATGAAAGTATGTTGGCTACATAAATGCATGAGATATCGAAGAATGTTTTTGGAGATTATCCGGCGGGTTAGGAGTGGTATCCAAAATTTGAAATTAATTTGATCGACGTAGCTATAATCGTATTATCAAGCCAAGTTTCTAGTTCTTGTAGACGCAGAATACAGACGAACATGGTTATATCGATTCGGCTGATCAAGAATTTTTATACCTTATGGGGTCTGTCACGTCTTCTTCTACCTAATATATACATTCCAACAAACCCCAAGCGGATCAGGATAAAATTATTTATTATTTAATAACATATGAGCTATTTAGTTGATATCAATATATCTGTTGGCTATTATATAGCTCAATATATCCAAGTCGATCCTGTTAGTCGAGAATTGTAGTAAGATCTCAATGAATAGTTTTTTGAGGGGAAAATAAAAATAGGGAGAAGAAGACTTAGGCCGAATGTTTTGCTTATTTTGAAATATTATAAAAATATAATATTCATATTTAATGATATAATGGGGCCTCGGTGGACCAGTGGATAGCACACTGGTCCGGCAAACAAGAGGTGCGAGTTCGAGTCCCGCTCATGTCGATGGGCATGAACCTCCTAGAAAAACAAGGTTGTGGCGTACGATTTGAAATCCACCCATGTAAAAATAGGGTTCTGCAGTGAAGGAAGCAGAAAAAAGGGCAAATAATGCTTCAGGCTTTGACCCAATGGGGTTGTTATGGTCACAATAATAATACTATAAATTTTTAAAGTATTTCAAAGCCGCGTCTAACGGCTAAGTTCAAGCACATCTCTGATGCCTCCTCTCTGATAACCTGTCCATCTCTGTCAGCCTGTCGGTCTGTCAGGCTGTGCGAGTGCCGCTCTCTGCGCTTGTGCTCCTGCAGAGAGCGAGTGAAAGAGAGAGAGAGAAGTAAGCAGGGAGACTCTCTGAGAGAGTGTAAGAGAGCGTGCTCGTGTCAGAGCGCGGGTTTCTCTCATTAATTGTGCGCGACGCGCTCTCTCTCAGCCCCGACTGCGCCTGCGTAGCCGATGCTGGCTTGCATTCTTGTTGTTGTTGCTGCTGTGCTGTGTCGTTATTTCTTTTCAATTTCAAAATGGCTGCAAAATTAAATACTCGTTTTTTCCCGATTCGCTCTCGACAACGATTCGCCCAGCAAATGCAATCTATCGATAAGTCGATAACAAGTTGCGTCCTGCTTAAAAAGTGAAAACGCTTGTCGATTGCCGATCGCCCAGGAGGTCAGCTGTTTGCCCGTCCCAACAGACAGCCGAATGCAAATTATACCCTATAATTGTGTGCCTCTGCAACATTGTGTGGCAAGTGGTATTTATCTGGTGGGATTCGACTGCAACATCTAGGCGAATTAATGTTATTGGCTTTATATTTATATCCCAATTCGATTTGAAATATGGAAACAATATAGAGTCATGCAATCGAGTAACCTCGACTACGAGATACCCTGATCCCAACAGTGCAATGCATTCAGAATCGCTTAATATCGGTAAACACTTAGCGTGCTGACCTCAAATTAGGGGAATTTTTACACAATTCTGCGAATAACTTCGGTATTTTTAATCCGATAGACTTCAAATTTTCAGTGTAAGTTCGAAGCATATTCCGGAATACGTGAATCTTTTTTAAAATCAAAAAACTACACCTGGTTTTAAATTTTTTGATTGGTTGGCGAGGGGGGCGTGGCATCAAATTTTAAGAAAACACATTTGGCGCATTGTCTATTTGAACCTATTTGCCAAATTTCGTGTCTATAGATATAAACGCTTAGCCGTCAGATAACATAATGTATTTTTCACATTTTGCCATTTTAGCCCGTTTTCAGCAACTTTTGCGTCTTATAACTTCGGAGTTTGTGATCTGATCGTTCTGAAATTTTCAGGATTGATTGATGACATTCTTATAAATATATATATATATATATATGTTATGATAACTATTGTAGAAAATATAAGCACTTATTAAATTTAAAAGAAACCATTTTAGGATGGAAAAAATTTTTAGATGGCACTTTTTGTATTGTATCTATGAGCACCCACATACCAAATTTCACGACTATTGCATAAAATTTGTGGCGGCTGTACATATTTCTTCACTTTCCGGAAAAATGGAGGGATGTATCAAAAATTTTGGAAAATTCTATCTGCAGTTTCTAATTATGACACAATATACAAAATTTGCACTCGATAGCTCTTTAAATGTAAAAGTTATGACATTTTTATCGAAAACCGAATTTATCGCTTATCGGGCGAAGGGGGCGTGGTATTACCGTAATCTTAGAACTTGATATTTGTATTGTTTGCACGGATGTTCATGTCTAGTTTGAAACGTCTAGCTCTTAAAATCTCGAAAATCAATGGACGGACAGACATCGACTCCGCTATTGATCCTGATCAAGAATATATATAGTCTATGGGGTCTGCCACGCCTGCTTCTACCTGTTACATACATTTGCACAAACTTAATATACACTTCATACCAATTTTCAATTGGGATCAGGGTAAAACAAGAGTAAAACAGGGTGGTTTCGAGCCCTACTCAGCTCTTTAGGAGTTCGAAGCCCTCCCGGAAAATCTATAGAAATCATACACCTTGTGTTTTTTTTTCATTTTAGGTTTTTATTTCAACTAATTTGACTGTTTTTCGTTTTTGTTTTTCGACTTAAGTTTTAATTGAATTAATTTTCATATTACACGAAATTTCACACTTTGCTTAGTTCTTCGTTTTTCTCTTTTTCGTTTTTCTTCTTCGTTTTCTTTTGCTCTTCCCGACATTTTGCTATTCCAACTCCAACTTCGGCTGCTTCCTCTTCTTCGACTGTATTTTCCATATTTTCCACATTTTCACACAGATTTACATAGTGTATAATTATCATATTTACTTGGCTCAATAGGATTTTGCTCAGTTTTAGATTTAATTCGTATTTTCTTTTATGTTTCTATATTTTAGTATTTTTCATTTTTCATTTTTTTTGGTTTTAATTGAACTTTTAATTGAATCTGTTTGACATTTTATCCACAAAAAAATTCCATTTATTTTACTTTTATTTATTTTTATACTCTTTTCGAAAAAACTCTGTTTTGTCAATATTTCCTATGTTTTCCAAACTTAAGGATTGAAATTTCGGACTTCTATATCATATAGCTGTCATACAACTAAAACTTTGTTTCATATTTCACATGTTTTTTAATGTTTTGGATTATACTTTTAGACAAACTTAAGATATTTATTTGGCCATATATGGTTTTATGGCTTTAACAAATTTCGAAAGTTTCGGACCACTATGTCATAAGCAGTTTTGACAATTTTTTCCATGTTTTTCAAGCTATTCAATTGATATTTGACACTAATTTAAGTTTCTTTATTATCTAAAGTTCCACAAAATTTCCGAAGAATTCATTCATACAACTGCTTTGAAAAGAGTATACAATCTACGGCGTTCCGAAGAAACTGCTTTTTTTCTTGTTTTAGTTTTTTTTTTTCGATTTTTCTTAAGATTTTCCTTATGAACTGACATAAAAGCTCTGCAAATAGCACAACAGAAATCGAATAGCATTTTCAACTAGTTTAAAATTGTGAAAACTGAAGAACGTTTAAAGCGATTCTCATATACACTATGTATTATCAATCATATCGATCGATCGTATTACGTTATCATAATTTATGTAAATCTATGACAAAAAAAATTGTTTTCATTATGTTAATTATAATATGTATTTCGGTATTGGCTTAAAATTTACACGGTATTTAAGAACCCAACAAAGAAATTTCACAAGGAATCATAAGGCAGCATTTTGTGTTCCAAAAAAAAAAAAAAAAGAAAATACTTTTTTTACGCTTCAAGTCGAACTTCTACGGGAATACTTTTTGGTGGGAGAGAGACGAAACAAGCTGTTGTTCATTTGAACTTGTTCTTTGGAACTAGTTTCAATTTGGTCTTCTTCTTTTCCTGTTACAGTCTGTTAAATGCAAAGTAATATTTACAGCACATTGAAAATCGGCCTAGTTTTAGCTCTAAACTATTCCTAAATAATTCCTAAACTTAAGTTTTGAAAGCGGTTCATTTGAGGCAGTGCAGTTTTTTCTTTAAATGTACTTCTATAGCTAGTTGTGTGTGTGTATATGTTTGAGTTCTGAGTTAAAAACTTTAGCTTAAGTGAACCAGTGCAAAGTAACTAGTTCCAAAATATACTCAGTCAGCTAGTTCCGCAGTAAGAACATAAATCAGGCAAAAGTTTAGTCAAAAATTGTGCTAGAAAAACAATTTAATATCTTTCCCCAAAGTATTCCTGCAGAAGTCTGTATATATATGCATATGATTTGATGGTTTTATAAACATTTTAGTAGATCATTTTTAAGTTTTTTTATACGTTTTCAATTTTTTTTGTTTTCAGATTTATTTTATTTTGATAAACTTGCAGGGTGTTCAAAACTTTGCATTATATATTCTTAAGAACAAAGATTTCATAACGTAGATTTCCATCGATTTTGTTTTTCTAGTTCAGATCAGCTCGGAATACAAATCTATAGATATTTTGTAAATGCCTTGAAAGTATTTGGAACGAAAGCCTAGTAATCAGAATCGTATCTATATAGGGCATTGCAGGACTTTGTATAGACTGATCTTTTTATAGCACAGGTGGATTCGAAATACAAATTTAGTTTGAAAACTTTGGTTATTTCGTGATTCTTTGAAAAGATTTGGATTGAAAATCTAGGAAACGGTATTTTTCCATCATATCGAAGCTATATAGCAAATTTAAGGACTTTCCATATACGAAAAGAAGTACAAAAAAGTTATTTTTTAATGCATATATTCTTGACTAGCATCAATATCTGAGTAGATTAAGCCAAAATTGGCTGTCTGATCAATCTGGGAAACTATATACCATACAAGAGTGTGAAGCATGAAATTTGGTATATTTATATAGTATGTTCGGGTATAACATAGGCGGATAAAGGTAATTTGACATCATGTCGATTGGATATTGACTAAGTTGTGAATTAACAAAATTTAATGGAAAATTATAAATATTTCATAGGGAGAACCAAAGGCTCGATCGATGAAAATGTTATAGACGAAATTTAGACGCTAAATCAATATAATTGAAAAATTTTTGAGAAAAAGGTAATCCATTTACAAAGCGGTATAATATTTACGAAGTTAAGAATGGTCGAAGTTGAGGGCATAATTCAAAATATTTCATAGGGGGAGCAATAGAGATACTGATCCAATTTAGATGCAAATCAATTTCTTTGATAAATCATTGAAGAAAAGTATGAAATGTTGAAAATTGGTTGGATATTGATAAAGTTATTGATATAGATGGAAGTTTAAGCCAAAAATCAGAATGATTCATAGGAAAAAAAGGAAAAAAGTCAATGAAAATTTTGTTTCCGAAAAATGATCAAATTGAAAAGCGAAATTAATCTGGGTGATAAAACTTTGGAAAAATCGAAACTGTCTCAATATCGTTTTGATATTGGCAAAATTATGGATGATCGAAAGAAATAATGAACGGGGAGAACTAAAGGTTCAAATGGGAAAATCAAAGGAAATTTTCATATTTGAAATATGAACAAATTTAGATGCTATAAATTAATCTCAGTGATAAATATTAAAGAAATAGGTAATTGTTTGGGAATCTGTAGGATTTATGAAACTTTACGGATAGTGGAAATTTAAAGCAAAAATGTAGAGGAAAACCAAGTGTAATATAATGTTTGCGGATTTCTTTTGAGATATTTTTTTCGCAGAAAATTTTGTCAAAATCGGAAATCAGTCGCAGATTTAATAGTCTTTGAAAATAGGAGTTTCTATATAGACTGATGAATTTTTTTACTATTGAATATATCAATTCGTGGCACAGTCGTTATATAGTGGGAAGAGTCGGTTCTTTTGAGAAAAATTAGAACCAAAACTGGTTTACCAAATCTATTTTTTTAAGAAATATATCGTATTTTCTATAACAATATATTTGAATCCCATTTACGACATCCCATAGCTCCTATAGACTATAGACTCCAACTGCAAGCTTATCAAATCTTCAGCATGCCGAAGAATTGTTTTCTTTTACGTTTTTTCTTGATTTTTTTATAGGTTTTATTTTTGGTAGATTTCTCAAATATGTTTTACAAATTTTGCTAAGCTTTTCTTATCCATTTTCCTAATGGTTTTCGCTAGTTTAGGTTTTAAAATGTCTCTCGATGTCGCTTAAGTCTAGTTTTTCTTTACTTTAAATATATATTTTTACTATGCAGACAAAAAAAAATTGCAGTGTACTACACTTGGTATATATATATATATATATATATATATATGTATATATATAGTTGATATGAATATATCTCGAATTACATTTTCAAATGTGTTCATTCATATGAATAAATTTCGTTCTTTGTTCATTTCGTTCATTTACAGCTAAATAGTTGGATTAAGTTTAAGCGTTAAACCACATACATAATATATATGTTCGTATATCTGCGCTATATACGATCAATTTACACATACACATAATGCCCAGATATGATATAGATTTTTGCTATCGAATGATATATATATATATTTTTTTTTTCTTGCTTTATTCAGTTATTTTACATATACAATACATAAATACATAGTTTTACGTCTTAATTTGCTACACTCAAAAAAAAAGTTATGTTTCCCGTCCCAAATCGGTCAAGTTGTCGCCTAGTTTTGATATGTGGGCGGCGGTACTACGAGTACAAGATCGGTTGGAACTCTATGAGAATTTTTCTTTTAAGTTTATGTTATAAAATTTAGCTATGACTTTTTTTTTTGAACTAGTTCACAACTTGACCGGATGTTTTAAAAAATTATATGCACTTTTTGAAGTATTTTTTTTTTTGGAGTATGCTTGGAAAAATTGACAAAAAATTACCCTAAAAAATGAAAAATGATGTCAGGAGAGATAATTGATTCCATAATGTCCAGCTGCCTGTCTGTTTCGCCGTTTACCTGTCCGGATTTCTGTCCATCCGTCTTTATGTATCCATACTGGGCGAAGTTTTAGTTTGTCCATATTTTCTAGGTTTGATGACGTATCATCTTGAAATTCTAAATACATATAAATTTTGATTAAATGTATTGTCATACCAAATTTCAGAACGATTGGCCCAGAAATCCGACAGTTTTGACATATTCAAAAAAGTATTACATTATAGGGCGCACTAGGAGACATTATAGAACGCTTGATAGCTCGGAAATACGTATACATTTTTCTTTTCTCTTGGTATACAATCTATATAAATTCAAAAAGTGCATATAATCTTCGTCTTGCCGAAGTTAAGGTTTTTCCCCGCTTGAATTTTTGTGTTGATTTTTTCTAGTTTTTCTTTTAGTCTGGTTTTTCGTTTTTTTCGTTATGTTTTTGTTTCTTAATATTTAATCTAAGAATTGAATAAATTTTGGCTTAGAAAATCTTTTGCTGCGTTTCACATTGGAACTAACTACAGGCATTTTATACTTAGTTTTTCCATTTCGATTTCGATTTCGATTTCGATTTTTTTTGTAGTTTATTTTAAAATGAACTTTTCAAGTTGTCGTTCGATACGTTTCGTTAATTGATATAGATTTCAACTATTCGGCGCCCGATTTAAGCACGAATACAATAATTAGCTTATACATTAAAATTTGCACTAGATATTTGCCTTACGTTTTTTTTTTGCCATTATATTACTGACTTTAGTATTTTTTTTTAGTATTTTTTTATAGTTTTGAGTTTGCCATAAAATAATTAACGCTATAAATCACAATACGGTTTTTATTTTCATATATGTATGTATATATATGTCTATATAAATCGAGAAAAAAAAACAAAAAAAAAATGGTGACATTCACACAGATCTCGCTTAGTTCTAGGGGGAGCTAGAGTCTAGACAATACGAAATACCAAATACGAATCGAATAAATATAACTATATAATATATATATGTATAAGTATGGGCTACACTTGTCTGTGCTGGCAAAACGGCTAGTTCCGTTTCCGTTTTCGGTTCAAGTTCCGGAACTAGTTCCAGTTTCAGTTCCAGTTCATTTACTGGTTCCAGCTGCTTAAACATGCGTGGCCAACGGCCCCTTCTGTGTAACGCCCTTGCCATTGGTGGGCAGTATAAACTGCCCGGAGGGACTCTGTGCGCTCTGCTGCGCCCCGGCCACACCGGCCACGCCCAGCTGACCGCACAGCGAGGGCTGTGTTAGGGGCGTGGCCGCCAGCGTATTGCTGCTGGCTGTCAAATTGCTGCTGCTGCCGCTCACGCTGCCCGGTCCGCCGCTGACGCTGCTCGCACCGGCTCCAGTTCCGGCGCCGCCACCACCGCCGATGCCGTAGCCGCCGATGCCGACGCCACCAACGCCGCCGACGCCACCGCCAATGCCCACGCCGTGGCCAAAATGCTTGAGGCCGCCATTGCTGTTGGCATGACGGGCGGCATGGTAGGGCGGTGGGGCGGGCGTGGCCGCTGGATTGGCGGTGCTCGGCGGCGGCAAAGGTGGCAAAATGGATGAGTTTGTGCGCAAGTAGGGATTGCCATAGGTGGCGCTGAAGCGACTGTCGATGCCGTTCTGCAGCAAGGGTTGACCTGCAATGGGAGGAGCGGGGGGAGATGTTAGAATTGAGTTTCAAATAAATTTACAGGGTATAGCTATATGAACTAATTCATGTTAACATAGTTTAATTTATTGCGATTGAATCTAATTTAACATTCATTTGAGTGGAACTAGTTCATTGGTTTTAAACATGAACTGAAAATTGAACTAGTTCATTTGGTTAAGAGCAAAAATCCACAAAGAATTAACAATTTGTTCTGTACGTTTTTTAAGACTAAATATTGGTTTCGACTATATTTGAACTAGTTCATTTGCCATAATTGTAATTAAATGAACTAGTTCATTTGAACTAGTGCGCGAACTAGTTCCTTTGCGCATTGCTAGAAGTAGAAAAATTTGAGCTCACCAAATTACAGCTCTGATTTGTAGAAGCTTAAAAACAGTCAAGGGAACCAGTTTATTTTCAATTAGTTTCTAAAACTTCAAATGAACAAGTTCATTTTGAAAAGGCAACCAAAAGTGTGCATCATGGAGTTCCAAACTTCTCAGGAATATCAATTGGAAACAAATTTTTACATCCACTGAACTTATTTATAATCAACAGCATACTGATCTAGCTCAAGTATGGCAAAAAGAACTAGTTCATTTTTTTCTAAACACATGAAAACGAAAGGATTGTTTCATTGAAATCCATTTCTACTCAAAATGCCCCATTTTATTTCCCTCGCTGAACTAGTTCATTTTCCTGAACTTACCCAAAAAGCCGTTGGCCTGCGATGTCTGTGGCTGTTGTTGGTGCAGTTCGTGACGCTGGTTCCGTGGCAAGCTGGCTCCGCTGCCCATTGGCACGCCGACGGCGGTTGTGCCGGCTGTGGTTCCGGTGGTGGCGCTCGTTGCATTTGCCGCATAATGTGGCAGGGTGGCCGAGTTGATGCCGGCGCCGCTCTTGGACTTGCCTCCGGTTTCGGCGGGCGGACTGTAGTCGAGGGCGTACTCAAAGTACGGGGCGTACCCGTTGCTGGCGGTCTCCTTGTAGGCCTGTTCCTGCTGGTTCTTGATGTTCTTGATGTGGCACTGGCGGTTGTAGCGTTCGCCGTAGTCGCCCGAGAAGCGTTCGTCGAATTTGACGGGTCCGGCCAGGGGCATGCCCAGGGTGGCGCCCTTCATCTGCACATCCGGCATGGGTGTCTGGGTCAGGTTAATGGCCAGGCCGTCGCTGCCCGCCTCCGAGTACTCCACATCGTAGGCCTTGGAACGCAGCTCGCTCTTCAGCTCGTTGAGCTTGTCGCCACCGCGAGACGCCTCCGGTATGACATCGGCGGGCATGGGCTTCTTGCGGCTGCGCCGTTTCCTATAGACAATGACTATCATGACCACCATCAGCACTATGGCCACCGAGGACATGGAGCCCATGACAACCAGCAGCACGGGTATGCTGCCCGGTTCCGGCACCAGTGAAATGACCAGCGAATCTCCGCCGTAAGAGTTAAGCACGGTGCAGTTGTATTTGCCGTAATGTGTGGAGCGACTCTCTTTGATGATGAGCGCGGCGCGCACACCCTCCGGCAGATGATGCTCCTCGAATATATAGATGTCCGGATCGGCGCTGCTCATGTTAATCAACTTGCCCTCAAAGGACCACAGGATGTGCTCCGCCTTGGGTATGCTGAAGGCGAGGCAATCAATCTTAGCCCGACTGCCCACCGCGCCGAATTGCACCTTGTGCGAGGTGATGATCGGAGCACGCTTCACATAGACCGTTGCCTCGGCACCGATTTCCGGAAAACCGCTGACCGACGCCTTGCAGAAGTAGCGACCAGCCTTTTCGCTGGTCACTTTCAGTTTTAGTTCCGAACCGGTTCCAACGATCTGTAAGAGATGTGAAATGGGAATCAGTTATGGGGGGCTTGCTGGAGGAAATTGAAAATGGGGCATACCTGGTCGGAGTTCTCGCTGATCCATTCGATGACTGGCGGTGGGTTGCCGGCCACCTCGCAGTTTAGGGTAACGGTGGCACCGAGATCAGCCTCCTTGCTGACCGGACGCTTGCGGAAAACGGGTCCAACTGTGGAAATAAAGGATATAGATTAAGGGTGAACAATGGAACAAGATTTGATTGGAATGTGCTTAATGATTGATGAGTACAATGCTCTGCGAAGATAGTTTATTTTCTATTTGTAGCTAAATCAAATATGTGGCAAATACATGTGGTCTAATCAAACAATCCATCCTGTATCAATCTTATATCAATTATCAAACAAGCATTCATGTATCATCATGAATGATTCGAAACAATCAGTAACAGAGTTGCACAAGTTTAGATTTAAGCCAGAAAGTGAGTCAATCAGAACATAAGTTTGAATCAAGCAACTTACTAAGTCATATCAATCATTCATAACAGAAAACTTCACATGTATCAAATCAACTGTCGGAATAGTCGGCTTATCAGTCTTTTAATTAAACAGCATTTCAGTCAATTTCAATAAAACTTCTCACATCAATCAGTCAATTTGTTGTTCAATCAATCGCTCAAACTGACTGCAAGTTAGTCAAACAAACAATCAGCATTCACAGTTGGCTAGATAGTAGTTAGTAAATAAATCAGAGAGGACAGTCAATCAATCAATCAATCATGCACTGACTGATGTAATTTAGTCAAACTGCTGCCAAAAAAATATTTAATCAAATCTTTTATTCGCAAAGCAGTCTGATCAGTCAATCAATCAATTAATGCATAAATGAATCCATCATATATCAATCACTTCATTAATCAATCAGACAGAACAACACAAACACAGTGACAGCATGTCTCGCACTTCAAAACAAATAAAAACTAATCAAGCCACCCTCGCATTTGGCTATTAGAACTTTTCAAACACCCCTCGGGAGCATTACGGATCTGGAATACTTACAACTTATCTTCAGGGCTTCGCTCTCCACGCTTTTGCCCACCGCGTTGGTCACTTCGCACTTGACGTTCGCATCGTGGTACTGTCTGGTCACATTGTGTATGATCTGTGTGGTGGGTATAACAGTTTAGCACATACTCTGGTCACACTGCAGTCGCTTGACTTACCAATTTCGTGGTGTAGTCGCCAGTCATGAGCTCGTCGTTGATGAACCAACGATAGCTGACCTCCATGGGATTGGCATCCGCCTGGCAGTTGAGTATGACCTCGGCACCCTCCGGAATGCGACCCTCGACCAGAGCGCTGCTCACCACGGAGACAGACACTTTGGGCGCGTACTTCACCTCGAGCAGCACCTTGGCCGAGCGGTAGGTGCGATCCGCCGTATTCTGCGCCTGGCACGTAATCGTTGTGTTGTGGTACTTCTTCTTGGGCGCCAGCTTGAGCACGGATTTGGTGGTGACGCGGCGCGAATCGGGCAGCGGCTCGAAGAAGCTCTCCGCCGTCAGCACATTGCCCAAGCCATCGATCCAGGTTATCTCCGCAGCGGGTTTGCCGCCCACCGAGACGCACTCGAGCTCAATTTCACGATCCTCCGTGGTGACCAGGAAGTCGCCCTGCAGTATTTTGGGCGCCTCCGGCGGCACCAGCACCGTGAGATTGGCAAAACGCGAGCGTATGCCCTGCTCGCCCTGCGGTCCCGGTCCCACCTGGCACTGGTACTTGGCGTCGTCGTCCAGCATCAGCGGATAGATGTCCAGCGAGAAGTCGCCCTCCTCGTCGCTGCCCACCATGGAGTAGCGCTCGAAGCCGCTCAGATTGCGATGTTGTCCCAGGCCAAAGTCATCCTTGGTCCACTGCAGTTGACCCACCTTCTGCATCACACGACAAGGCAGCGTCACCCGGGAGCCCACGACAGCGGTCTGATCCTGCGGCTCCATGGCGAAGTGCTGGCCACCGCCATCGCCGTGACCCTTGATCTTGCCACCGTTGTCATCGCTGGACGAGGAGCCGTAGTGCGTATTCTGGTTGGATTTGTTTTTGTTCTTCGTCTTGGCCCAGGCGCCGCTGGGCAGCTGGAGGAGCAGCAGGAGCAGGGACAGTGCCAAAGGCAGCAGGCACTGCCGTTCCGAAGTGACGAAGCCGGGCAACAACTTCATGATGTGTGTGTGGGTGTGGCAAATTACGGGGCTTTAGAGGGGCTGCAAAGAGGCACAAGAGAGGAAATTTATTAGTCTCGATTGTTATACACATATTGGATGTTAAATCTAAGAGACTCTACTTTTTGTAAGTGTATCAATCAGCATGTTCGAAATGAGCTGCAACATGTTTGATTGCGTTTGATTTGTGTCCAAATAAGTCAAGTTAGTCTGTGCACAAACCAAAGCACGTTGTGCAAGCAGCTTGTGCTAAACTGTTATATGAGCTGTGTATGACAACTGCTTGAACTTTAATTATTTGGAACAAGCAGTCCTTTGCACTGCTTGTCATTTTTGTTTGTGCAGTGCACTGCTTGCTGTATAAATCAGCACGCTGAAAAAAAGTTCAGCTCGACTTATAATTTTATAGTGTTTTGATTCCATTTATAAACTCTGTTTTCAATTCAAACTATTGTTATATGTTTTAGTCAATAAAATCCTTTATCTAGGCTTAAATTGGAAACCAATAACTATATAAAATTGCTGATTAAGCCTTGCCTCTCAGTGTTCTATAACAGCTTAGCAGTTGAACTGCTTGCTGGCTTGCGAGTGATTTAGGCGCATTTAAACTGCTTGTCGACAAGCAGTTCACAGTGATGTGAGCGACTGAGCTTATCAGCGAGCTGATAAAGCTGATCTGATCTAAAGACGAAAAACTAAAGCAAAACTAAAGACGAACCAATTTTTGATATCGGAGTTAACAGTTCTTGAAGTTGTGTCTGCACGACAATACTTTTGATTATAGTTTTTGTAACCGCTAAGCGATAACCGATATTTACCCTTAGTAAAAAAATACTTAGGATACTTTTTATTACGTTTTGAAATCCATAGAAAAGTGCTTTATGGAAGGAAGCAGAAATAAAGACAAATACTGCGACAGACTGTGACCCAATAGAGTTGTTTTGGTCATGTAATAATAATACTTTTCTTCAAATTCGTTTTAACGATGATCTATAGAATATATAACCTTTATAAAGAGAACCTATATAAAACTTAGTAACATCTGAAACTGAGCTGTTGTATTTTGATTAATTTTCCTGATTAATAAGCCATCAAGCAAACAAATCATATTGTGGCTATAAAAACTCTATTGGATCAAATCCTGAAGCACTATTTGCCTTTATTTCTGCTTCCTTCATTGTAGATCTTTTTTCCGCAAGTCGATTTTAGATCAGGGGTCTCGGTGGACCAAGACAAATAGTGACCCGACAGGATTGATATGGCCTCATAATAATACTTATTTTCCTAATTATTTTTTACTGAGCTCCCCATTCGATGATCCATAGACTATATAGCCTTGTTGACTTGTTTTATTAAATTCTAGGATACTATTTTCAGCTCAAATCATTTCGGTTGGTTTTGGTCGAAATTTCAACTTTTAAAATTCCAAATTTTGGACTCAATTTTTTGAGGAGAACCTATATAAAACTTTGTAACATATGAAACTGAGTTGTTGTATTCTGAGAAGTTAGCACCAATATTTTCCCGATTAATAAACCATCACAAAACAAATAATGGTCATAACAGCTCTATTGGGTCACAGCCTGAAACACAATTTGCCTTTATTTCTGTTTCCCTCACCGAAGATCTTTTTTCCGCAAGTGGATTTCAGATTCTACGCAAAATTGTCATATTGATCAGCTTTTGTACGCTGATCGCCTGCTAACTGCTTGCAAGCAGTTTTAAGCGCATTATCATTTCAAGCGCCTTTTTTGGCCAGTTTTAAAGGGAAAATTAAAATTAAGGCTAAAAAATGAAAATCAAGCCAAAAATGATGGCAGCTTTAAGCCATGTGGCAGCATCCACAGCGGCTGCAGCGTTGCCACGCGTTGCATATTTTTAGCCAAATTGCTGTCAGGACAGGCGACGCGTTTTGTGGGTCAAGTTTAACCCAGATGACACTACCAAAAGCAAGCGAGAGAGTGGAAAATCCGGGGAGGGGGGGGGTGTGGGGGATGGAAAAGCGCGCGAGGAAAACAAGAAATAACGCGCGAAAATTGTGAAAAGCAGCGACAACAACAACAACAACAAATCACAGCAGTAGGCTTAGTTGAGGGGCGGCCAGGCAGGCCTTGGGGGCGTGGCATGTGGCATGTGTGTGTCTGTCAGTTTTGTGTGTAACGGGAACTGGAACTATAGCGGGAACTATAACTGTAACTGCAACTGCAGCTGTAACTGTAAATGGTGGCACTCGCCGCGAAATTGAAACATATATACATGTTGTTGTTGTTGTTGTTGTTGTTGTCGCGCACTGCTTGAAAATAGGCAACACATTTGTTGTTGTATGCTAGAGATGAGCGCGTGACACGAGCACGAAAAACAAAAGCAAGTGTTATGCTAGGCTAGCCAAAGCAAGCAGTGCAAATTAACCCACTATTTTTGGACTTCAAAAATTTCCATACTCCTAACTTGCCCCACAACAACAACAACAACAACAACTGAAGTTGCACGCAAGTTGAACTCATCAACAGAACTCGCACTGAATGGCCTTTACAGCCACGCCCACTTGCCCCACTCGCCACATACCACACGCCCCATGCCCCAAGCCCCACTAGCCCCACTCGCCCACACTTGCGGCCCAACACCCATGGTTTGGCCTTGGCATTTGTGGTTTTTGCAAGTGTGAATCTGGCATTATTTTTTACTTTCTTTAACGCATTTTTAATGTCAATGAAACGATATATATTCTGGGGGGATTTTTTTCGTTGCGGTTATCGATATATGTTTTTTCTAAAGGGTATTTAAGGCTTTAAAATTGCTGAGAAACTGGGTACATGGGAAAGAACTGGCAAGAAAACTTATAGAAATATAGGCATACAGTTGGATAGCAATATAGACAAGCAATTAGACGTATAGACAGACTGATACAATTCCATCCATTTTTCCGGAAAGTAACCAAATTTATATAACAGCCATAATTTTTATGCTAGAGTTATGAAATTTGGTATATATGTCAACATAACCATTATACAGAAAGTAGCATCTAAATTTGGTTTCATCCTTATATGATCTCCCATAAAATTTAATAAGGGCTCATAAATTTTAAATTCCTAAGGAAACGATTTAAATTTGTGACTTTATGTATATATAATATTGTTTTAAAACAATCATGAAAATTTCAGAACGATTAAATTATAACCACCGAAGTTATAAGATGACCATAAATTTTAAATTCTCAACAAAACGATTTAAATTTGTGACTTTATGTATATATGACAATGTTTTAAAACAATCCAGAAAATTTCAGAGAGATTAGACGATAACCATAATGGGAAAAGCTGACAAATCCATTATGTCATCTGGTGACTAAACGTTTATAACTAGAGGCATGAAATTTGGTACGTATAGATGATGGTATCGTATAGATGATGTGCAAAATGATGCCGCTTCCCCTTCCCCCGCAAATCAGCTCAATAGTATCCAGAGTTTACATGGATAACTTCGAACTTAAGATAAAGCCAAGCATCCGATACTTTCCTAAGCCATTGGTAGAGAGAGAAAGAGGGAGATGGCAAGAGAAAGCTTTTAGAACCTTTACGAAAAGTGGCTCAAAAACATGGATCGACAGATCTAAAATATTAAGTGTTTTGGAAAAAAGCGAGCCAAACAGTCTATCGGTACTATCGGGAGACATTATCGCCTTGAGAAATGAAGAAATAGGGAGAGAGAGACAGTTTTTAGCAACTAAATAAAAAGTGATTCATGGATAGAAACTCGAACTATCGTTAGTGCTACACACTCGATACTATCGTGAGCTATCGGTGCTATTGTGAGTTATAATCGATTTGAGAAACAGAAAATCAAGGCAGAGAAAGAGCTATTTGAGACTATATAAAAAGTGAAGTTATTTGCACAACAGATCAGAAGTATTAAAGTTTTGGAAAGTCTCGAGCTACCGATGCTATCGTGATTCAACGCTATGCGGAAGCTCTACGCAAGGGCTTTTACTTTCGAAGCCATCAGAAACACGATACTATCGTCAGTTATCGGTGCTATTGCGAGTTATAATCGATTTGAGTTACAGAAAAAGGAAGAAGAGGAGGAGAGCTATTTGAGACTCTATAAAAAGTGAAGTTATTTGCAAGACAGATCAGAAGTATTAATGTTTTGGAAAATCTCGAACTACCGATGCTATCGTGATTCAACGCTCTACGGAAGCTCTACGGAAGCTCTACGAAAGAGCTTTTACTTTCGAAGCCATCAGGAACACGTTATGCTGAGCAATTTCCGCTACTTTTTTGACATATGCCTCAGTTGCACATCCGATGATGTATGGCTTATCAACAGGGTTATCAAGACACACACACACAGGCGCACACACATAGGGAGAATAGACAAATTGACACAATTTCGGAGTGTATCCATTTGTATAGCCCTTTGCTCTATTTGCCGAGTGCCTTTCACATTTGTTACATTCTCCAAACATTTTTCAGGTCCGGCACACACACACACACACACACACACACACACGGGCGCTGTCTGTGGTTTATACGATGTGGCGTTAACTGGCTCGTCTAACGGTAATGCTAACGATTTCATCAAGTTGGCACCCGTTGGCACCCGTTGGAAAACGTTGGAAAACATAGGAAAACGTAGGAAATCGCCAAATGCGCTCGCAGGACAACGCTGCACTTGCCACGAAATGTTGCAACATGCCACTGTTGTTGTTGTTGTTGTTGTTGCCTTCATTTCATTTTCGTTTTCATTTCGAGGTTTTTCCTTTAGTTTTCCTTTACTTTTTTCTCCCTGTGAAGCTTCTGTTTTCTGTTGATTTTGCTGTTGCTTGTTTACCTGTGCCATGATTTATGGGCTGTGTGTGTGTGTGTGTGTGTGTGCGTGTGTGTGTGTGTGTGTGTGTGTGTGTGT